>PVIC010017264.1:0-32943 GCA_004025085.1 Thryonomys swinderianus | reverse complement strand
TGCCTCCCGAGTGCTGGGATTACAGGCGTGAGCCACCACATCTGGCATTGTGGTATGCGGTGTTGATTGTTGGTGGGTGTGTCTCCATGCCCAGCATTATACGTGGTTGCCGGGGATTGAACTCAGGACCTTGCGCTTGCAAGGCAGGCGCCGGAACCACTGAGCTAACCCTCTGGCCCTACACTTTGGTATTTTTAAGATGGCTAATCTTGAGCTGTTTTCAGTTAGCAGGATGATCAAATTATAAGGATCAGAGAAGAAATTAATGCAGTGGAGACAAAGAGAACAATACAAAGGATCAATGAATCGAAGAGTTGGTTCTTTGAAAGGATAAATAAAATTCACAGACCCTTAGCAAACCTTATCAAACAAAGGAAGGAAAAGGCTCAAATCCATCCTATTAGGAATGAAAATGGGGAAAGCATCATAGATTCAGTGGAAGTCCAAAGGATAATAAACACATATTTTGAAAATTTATACTTTCAAAAGTTGGAAAATCTAGAAGAAATGGATAGATTCCTAGACACATATGAACTTCCAAAGCCAAACAAAGAGAATATAAAAATGTTAAACAACCCTATATCAATCTGTGAAATTAAAAATGTAATAAAAAACCTATCAACAAAGAAAAGCCCTGGTCCTGATGGTTTCACTGTTGAATTCTACAAAACTTTTAAAGAAGAGTTAATGCCACTACTTCTCAAACTCTTCAATGAAATTGAAAGAGAAGCAGTACTCCCAAAATCATTCCTTGAAGCCTATCCAATGGAAAAGGCTGCCACATTGTTATTGCACAAAATTATGTATGTGCGTGTGACAGCTACACTTGTCCTTGCAAAATTAAGGAGCTTAAGTGTGAAAAGATCAAGGGGATGGAGGAGAAAAATTATTTGTTTTAAGACATTAGTGCTACATGGAAGACTGATCTGGTGTAGATTTTGGGAGAAACACATGTAGGATGCTGGATTCCCATTGGCATGAAATTGAAAGTTCATTTTGCTCAAGGGCGCTTCTTTTTTCCTGAAGGGAAAACTCAACTCTTGAGTTTCGTCTTTCCTTGGAAAACAGTAACCACTGTGGGATCCCAGTTGCCTGGCCTGGTGCTGAGCTGCCCCCACAGTGGCCAAGGTCCAACCGCTTCAAGGGGTACCTCTGAGGGCCACTGGCCTCACATAGGTTGTAGAGACAGCCTTAGTCTGCAATGTCTTTTCTCATACTCTGGTCCCTAATGCTCCGACATGTGTCTGTGACAAGGATGGCAGATTCCTGACTCCGGCCACAGCTTAGGATAGTCAGTAGATAAGTTTGGGCCACTCGGGTTTGTGAGTCCAGTCTTTGGCCTACCCACAGTGTCACGTTTTGACCAGTTGGTGTTGGATCAAGATTTTAAAACTTGAAACTCCAAATGTTAAGGATGCATTGCTAACTGCCTGGTCCTCGTGTCCCAAATTTGGATGGAATCCTCTGAAATTAATAGCAACATGAGGAAAAGCCTGTAAATCATGTGTTGACTCAGAAAACATGCAGTGAACTTCTTTGTGGAAAGCACCGTGCTGGGTATGATGGTGTCGTTGCCCTCTGATGGTTTTAGTCTTGTCCTACGCAGTGACTCACGTGTAGTCACCAAAAAGAGAAACGGATTCAGAGGGGCCACTGGGGACAGCTCTGAGAGTAGCCCGGTGGTGACGTTTGTCTTCTCGGTGCTTTTGGCTTTGATGCAGGTGACCGGGCTGGTGACGCCACTTCCCTCCTCACACCTCAGTGCACACGGCACCCACGTCTGGGCTCCTGGTGGGAGCGGGTCCTTCTCACCCATATGTCACCTGGGCGTGGCATGGAGGTGGCTGCATTTTTCTGTTTAAGACTCAGCAAAAGGTGAAGTGGAAAGAGCCTGAAGATGGGGATCTATCCTGTTGGCTCTCACTAGATCTTGTGTAATCATATGATTCATTCATGAGTTATGCTTTGGAGCAGACCTAATTTCCCGGAAATTATTTCAGAATGGAGATTGGAATTGGAGTTAATGAAATTTTGGAGGGAGAGAGGTATCTCCTTGCCAGTTCTTCCCAGCCTGCTGCTCTGCTGTGCTCTCCACGCACAAGGTCAGTGCAACTGTCAGCTGAAGCCGCCGAGACGCCAGCTCCAGCTCCTACAAACAGTTGCTGTGTGCATGTGAGGGGCGGCAGCGTAGCACCGGATCGATTTCCTCAGCAAGGATTAGAGGGTTCATTGCTAAAGCTTCTTCAAGCTGCCCACCCCTTTTCTAAAAGAGCGCTATTAGTCTCCTTCAAGGCTGTACTACTTTAACTGTGATGATTCCTTCTAGCTCAGTGCAGAACACAGATTCTGCCTGCTTTTATTTTGCTTTCTGTTCGGTTATTTCTCTCCTCCCAAGTACACACAGTTTTCTCATGCCCTATTTCCCTGGTTATATGGCTGAGTGCTTTGTTCCCAAACAACAGTGACTTTTATATACAGCTCGTTAGAAAAGACCAGTAACATGTAGTGTGTGGCATACATCCTGGCTTCTGTCTCTTTATGTTCTGGTATTTAGCCATAGGAAGGTCACATTTTGCTGAGCTGTATGTACTCTTGCCCATTAAATTTTCACTGAAGTAAGTAGTAAAACAAGGTGTGAGTCTGGTGTTCTTCCTCCTTTCCCCCTGCCCACCCCTCCCCCTGTTCTGAGGCATATCAGGAAGCACTCCCACTGTGCCTATAAAATACTACAGCCTCAAACTTAGGATCCATCCTGTCCAGTGCTTGTTCTTGTACACACATGTAGAGGAAAACCCATTCCAGGTTGGAAACTATCTACTGCTGTGTTAGATGACATCTAGATCCTTTGCAGAAGCAGAGAAGAGCAGTAGAGAGCAACTGGCCAACCGGGGGAATGAAGGAAGGAAGGGCAAGAGTTCTGGGGAGACCTGGATGGGGGTAGTGCCAGCTGCTCTCCTGCTAGCTCAGTCCTGGCACAGCGCTTGGTCTCCCACATGCTTCTGGTGAAGCCTGTACTGAGTGTTACCTTGGTCTGCGGTTTTGGAGAGCTGGGCTCCTCCCTCCCAGGGGGCATGGGGTGGGCCTGGGGCAAGGCATTTGTCCCACAGTACTGACCTGTCCCACCTTGTTCCTAGACACGCACAAGGGGAAATACATGTAGGCATGGGGCACACGATAGTAGAAAAGACGGATGACAGGCAGTGCCCCTGCTGTCCTGAGATGGGCAGGTAATAAAACACAACATTTTAAAAATAGCTACCTTCACAGTGATAAAAGCAGGCTAAGGGAAGGGAACAGAGGCTGACCTCCAGCCCTGCCTTAGATTCCTCACTGCCGTGTGGCTCCTTTGAGAAGATGACACAGAGACCCGGATTTGAAGCCAGTTACATGAAGATCTGAAGCAGTTCTGTTCAGTGACCCCTCTGGACTTCGGCAATGTTCTGTCACATAACTGTGCAATGTGGTGGCTGCTTGAAACATGGACGGGGGCAATGGAGGAATGGGGTTTTAAATGTTATTTAATATTAAGAATTTAAATTTAAATTGCTACCTGTAGCCAGTAATTATCCTATCATGTAGTTCTAATCAGATACAGACACCAGTTGTGCATAGGTTCTCAGGATATAATTACCCTACAATCCCAATGTGAGATCCAGGTCTAGAAGGGATGGTCAGTCTCTAAGTAGCAAATCTGGCGCTTCCTGCTTCTGTTCTGCAGGCCCCTGGAGGACCTATGGAGGAATGACCCGTAGCCAAATAGGAATTAAAGCTCCTGCTCAACAAAGAACCAGTTTCCTTTCCTAGGATAGGACTGTGCCCATGCCTTCTGACTCAGTGCTCTTAACTAGTTTTCTCCGCTAGTGGGCTATGGCTGGCCTTTGTCTGGGCAGGATGTAATCCTTTCAGAGGCTGAATTTGTTCATTTTGGAAACAAATCCTGTCTTTGTTCTTTATAGAACTTGAGTTTTCTTGTACCACAAGGCTAGGACCTCTACTGTTGCCCTTTCAAGGAGCCAGTTTCTATTCCACTTACTATCTCCCATCCATCCTGGGGCCTCACAGCTCATTTTATTTTACTTAAATTTTTCCCATTGCCAAAAATGGCATGGTGGTCTCTGGTTTTAAAGAGAGAATCTGGTGTTTAAAGATAGTTTCACCTTGGATTACCACTTGGTACTAAAAAGATTTTGAAAGAAAGAAAGAAAGAAAGAAAGAAAGAAAGAAAGAAAGAAAGAAAGAAAGAAAGAAAGAAAGAAAGAAAGAAAGAAAGAAAGAAAAGATAGGAAGGAAGGAAGGAAGGAAGGAAGGAAGGAAGGAAGGAAGGAAAGAGAAGAGGAGGGAGGGGAGGGGAGGCCAGACCCCAGGATGTTTCTAGTGGTTTCCTCCCACATTGCCCAGGCACTGGAACTGCTCATGTTAGGAAATCGTCTGCACCTCTTGGCCAGTAACTGAGCTATTTCAAGCAGCCACTGAATTGTTCCAGCAGTGGAGGAGACGTGAGGAGGGAAGATCATGGCAGGGACCAGCTCTGCCCCTGTGGTGTGGCTGGAGATTCAGGTTCCCAGCAAGGTCCCCAGGCGAAAACAGAGATGAGGGAGCCAGCCCTGGCTCAGTGTGCTGAGGGTCAGAGGAGGCCCTATACAGAACCTCTGATCCTGGGCTGGCCTGGCTTCATCACTGGTTGCGACCCCCCCCCAAAAAAAAACCCAGTTACTTATTACTGTCTTGAAAGTTACATAAACAGAGTAAAGCCTCCGTCCGTGGGCTGAGTGACTACCCTTTTCCCTTTGTTCTAGCTGACTCTCTGCAACTCCCTCAGACTAGTGATGATGGGAGGGAGAGAAGGACCACAGGGAAGGGGAGAGGCTGTGGGTGTCAAGCTGTAACGAGCACAAGGAAGCCAGATCGATGCCCGGGGCAGTGGTCATTCTGGCGGAGATGCCTGAGCAGTAAGAGGAAGCTCTGCAGTCGCAGCACAGTGCTCTGGCCTCCGCTGCCTCCTTTGGTAAATTCCTTCCCGGAAGACAAGGGTGAAAACCCACCGGCGTCCCGCGCTTTCGCCTCTCTGTGAAGGCACGCGTGTGCCTCACGGGGCCGCTCGCTGCTGCACGTTCCCCCGCCAGGAGAAGTCCCTGTGGTGGACAAGGCCTGTGCCGGCCGCCTTTGTCTGTGGGTTCACTTGAAGGCTCCAGATGCCGCACGGAACAAGGCAGTGCAGGCGCAGCTGAGTTGTTTTCATCTTATGTAAGATCATTTTTAGATGGAAAACAAAGACTTGTTTATGAAAGAAAAATGGCAAATTTCTAAAAAGAGAGAGGATTGACGTACAGTTCTGCCATCTAAACCAACTGTCCCTGTTAAAGTGTTGGTATGTTCTTTGAAAGTGCGCTTTTGCTACCCAAAGTTCATTTTCCCTTGCCTGTGACTAAAACCGTACTATGTATACTATATAATTTTGTGTATTACTTTTTCATTTAACATGAAATTATTAGAGGATCATAAGCATCTCTTCTAAATGTCTATATGGCATGTCTTTAGTTCCTGTGGCCCTGGCAATTGGACTTGTTGAGCCACAAGGATCCGGTGACCGGCTGACCAGAGGTCACAGGACGAGTAGGGGGGTGAAGTTAGGCCCAGCCTCACCTCTCACAGGCGACCACCCGGTGTCCTCACCAGTTCCCAGCCTTCCTCTGCCTTTGTCCCTCCACACACGGGCAGGACACCTTTGCAGTTGCATCCCCCATTCCCTTGGTGCATCTAATGGCGTCTCCACCTTCCACTGGGATCACTAGCCCCATTGCATGGCGTCTGCAGGGGTGAAGGCCCACTCATTCCCTTCCCTTGTGGCTGCTGAAGAGACTCATGACAGCATCATAAAAAATAGCAACATTCCTTTGGGCTAGCCCTGGCTCCTGTAGACACCCCAAGTATTATTACTTTTTCCCCTAATGTTAGCTCTAGACCAGGAGAAAGAACTATCCAAAGAAAACAGGGCAGGGCTTGCATATCCAGCAGAAAGCCTAGGGGGTGTGGTTTCTCTCTTTCACCTTCTCTTTCTCTATTTCTCTGTCTCTCTCTCTCTCTGTCTCTGTCTGTCTGTCTGTCTCTCTCCCCTCCCCGTCTCTCTCAATTGCTGCTATCATGACAGGTGGGAGATGAATCACTCACTCCCCAAGTTCTTCCCTCCCACTGAGGATGAGTCCATGGCTCACACTTACATAAGGACCCTGCTAAGCAGACCCCTATGTTCAGTTCTTTTAAGGTCCTACTGTCACCATTTAAAAATTCTTGCTAGATTTTTCAGCAAATTTCCTACAGTGTCACTTTGCACTGAGCCTTGCAAGTAGCTGAACCTGCACTCATTACATTTAGAACACACGCTGCCCACAGAAGTTATTTGTTTTCCTATATCTTCTACATTTATGACTTATCTTGCATGCTGGGAGGTGTTTTAATGGAAAGGCAAAGTTTGGAGCATCAAACAAACCTTGTTTCCAATGACTACACACTAGCTTTGGCTAGTACTTTACTTTAGGTAAACTACTTAGTTACTGAAAGCTCAAGATTCTCATCTGTAAAGTAGAGATAATGACCTTTATTTCTGAAAACATGTGAGATCAAGAGAATGGGTGAGGCAAGGTGTAGTATCTTTCTCATCCACACTCCATGTTCCTTCTTGTTCTACCTTCCCTCCTTCCCTTGCTGCATCATACTATGCTGATGTACAGTAGGTACTTCACAAGGTTTGTTTTGTTTTGTGGTACCGGGGATCGAACTTGGGCCTTTGTGCTTCCAAGGTAGGCCTGGTCCCACTTGAGTTAAATCTCCAGCCCTTAACATGTTCTTATATTAAACTGAATTTCAGTTTGCGATGGCCCGTTTGTTCTTCACTTTCCACTGGAAAGGTTGTGTCCAAGACTCTGGATGGGAGCCTGGACCGTATAACCAGAAGGACTCACCTCAGGAATGGACTTTCCCCCGTAGGAATCACACTGCAAGGCCGCCCTCGGGTCACACACAGTGCACGTCATTATCGAGCTCGTAGCAGCAGATGCTCACACCGAGGCTCACGGTATCGGGTACCGGGCTGTGTTGGACTCAGAGCTTCTGCCATAATCCTAAAGGTGGGCCTGGTTCTTATTCCCCTTCCCTTTACCCCCCCCCCCACACACACTATTGGGTATTGAACCCAGAGCTTGGTGCATTCAAGGGAAGTGCTCCGCCACTGAGTTACACCCTCAGCCCTTCAGGATTTTTGTTCTTAACACCCCAACCTCCCACATAGGCAGATGGGAAAAGAGCCGTCAGAGGGAATATGAGATATGTGTGGTGAGGTTCTTTTCAGTAAACTCCTATCCTAGGGAAGTCTAGGGTAAAGGCTGCGGAAGGGAGAAAGGCCCAGTCACTGCTTGGCGCGGAGCCTTGTGCCGGGAGACCTAGTGGATGGGGAGGGGCTCCCAGGCTGAGCGCAGTGCAGCTGCAGCCAGGTTGGCCAGTTCCTCTAGGTCAGGATCTAGGACTGGCGCCTTTAGGTGTCTGGGACTGAGTCAGTGGCCGACAGCCAGCTGAGCCTGGAGCAGCCTTGGGCTATGACTAAATTAGGAAGAGGAGCCCTTGGGCGCTCCCGGAGCTCACTGGGTCGGCGATGGTGGTGGCGGTGATGGCGGCGGCGGCGGCGGCGGCGGTGGCAGAGGCCCTGGGTGGGCAGCTGGAAACAGGCTGTTCGAACGAATATGAGCAGATTTCTCTTTGGCTTTGATGGGCCGTAGAATCATCACATGCCGAGTTTGAGGGTAGCCCAGCTGGAGGGCACCTCCCCGATGTGGGGGCATCAGTGGGTGGCGAGGGGGATAATTGGCCCCCACACCCCCACCCTTCCAGAGGTCTAAGGAGGAGAGTCTGGTTAGCTTTCACCGCTAAGTCCTGCATAAGCCGTTCAGCAGCTTTGGCTTTCCAAAAGCGTACTCAATCAAACCGTTCTGGGGAGAGGATTATAGAGAGCACGGCATCCGGGGAGAGCATCAGGCGGTCCCGGCGGGACCCACTGGACCGGTGTTGCCTTTACAGGACCTGACAGTGAGGTATCTGAAAGCACTGCACGGACTGGATGGTTTGAGTGTGGTAGTTAGACGCAGAACAGTTTTTAAAGTATTGACAAGAGGACGGTGGTCCTAGAAAAGCATGGGAATAGGTTTCCACATAAACCACGACGAAGGCCACACTCGTCCTTGGACCCCACTTCTTCACAGGGAGGGACTTCTTGGAGCCTTTTTCTTTTCTTTTCCTTTTTTGCCCTCCTCTCGTCTTGCATCCCCTCTCCTCCTCTCCCTCCTCCTTTTGAACTGCGTTTCCCCCCACTTGGTTGGGAGTCTTAGCTGCAAGGCAGTTTCTGAGCTGCAATACCATAAATAAGGAGCCCCCTCTGCCTCCAGGGCGAGTCAGTCGCACCCCGATCCCCTTAGTTTTGACCAACTGCCCTCGGGATTCCCAAGGGGCATCGGAACCCGCTGCCCCACACAAAGCCACTGCGGAAGCCAAGGAGAATCCGGTCTTCCTACTCAAAGGCACTGAGTTACCCCCGAGCCGGCGAAGTGGTATCTTCTCACTCATCTGTTCCACGAAATAAAGTAAAAGAAGGAGCAAGGGAGTGGGAGGAGGTGTGCTGTGGGGAGTCAGTTTCTCGGTGGCTGGCTAAGGGTTCTTGTAGGCACCTTTGGGACCAAAGTGTGCCCTGCGAAATCCAGACTAACAAGCCAGTAAACTAAAACTAAGCTACAAGCACCAGAAACAATGAAGTAAAGAGGTGAGCCAGGCCAAGAGGTTTTGGAACTTTCTGAAAAACAGCTGGAACAGTTAGCCTAGGACTTCCCTCCTTCCCTGCGTTCTGAGGAGCGCCCTCCGCATGGAGCTGGCTTGGGTGTTGACACTCGGAGAGGCTGAGAACATGTGGCACAAACACGGACTGATATTGTTTGCCATTTACACTCAGCATGTGTAATGCAGCAGGAATGGCTCCTGGGGCATGTGACTCCCCGTCCAGACGGGTATGCAGTGCCCGGGACCTCTCTCTCTCTCTCTTTCTCTCTCTCTCTCTCTCTGTCTCCCCTGCTCTCACTGCCCCCTCCCTGCCCCTTCTCCGACTCGGGAGAGTTGCAGTGGAGGTTTGTCATGATTGGCATGCAGAAAGCTGGTAGAATGTTGTTGGAATTTTCTAGGGAGGCACATGCGCACCACCCAAAATGACTCCCAGCTCCCATGGCCGCAGGTCAGCGCTTCTTGCCAGGCGCCCTGGTCTGTTTGAGAAAGGTAAGGTTGCATGATGCCACCCTGCCTTTCCCCAGCCCGGGGAGGAAATCACGGGTTTCTTCTAATTTTCCACCCAGGAGTCACTGCTGCCCGTGTTCGCAGTGCTAAGCGTTCCTGCATGAGTATGCATTTTGTCTGTGTCTCCGCCCCTCCTGTTTAAAAGAATTTTAATAAATGATTCACAAAGGCTGTTTAACATATGACCTCGACACAGCTCCTCCTGACCCCGGTGAGACTAGCAGTAACAGTGTCCGAGGGTCTAGATGCTCTTTTTCGGCCGGTTACTGAACTCTTTTACGAGGAGGCGTCAGGCAGCCACTGGAGAACAGATCGCGTTATCACCAGATCCGAGGGACTGGATGGGACACAGTTAGAATCCGAAACCTTATGAACCATATGGGCGTTTTGTGTTAATGGTTGGATTTTGTCATCGGTAGAAAGTAAGTGTAAAGGTGTTTGAGTTGTCGTTATCTGTCCACCGAACAGTCAGACTGCTGTGAGCCGGGAGCAGGGCTGTGCTCAGAATTCACGGGCACAGCACAGACAGTTCATCAAGGGCAGCGCCCGCGACTCACTTCTGAGCACCTCCGGTCAGCTGCGACAAAAATCCCAACTCTTGGGATCTTCAGGGAAAGTTAAGTTTTAAACAAGACGATTTTGACAGCTTCCGAACAAACAAGAGCCTAAACCTCGGTAGTGCGTCTCGCAGACATGTTTGGAGCCGGGTGTGACTCTGTTCTCAGGCTTAAGCGCAACCGAACATGACTCACTTCGTTTTTTTATCTGATGCAATTTAAAGTAGCTTTGACACACAGTAGAGGAGTACTGGTTTTCTGCTTGCAAGCGGGCAAGAAAGCAAGCCGTACTCATAAACATGGTGTGTTTGATATGTCTTGTATCATGGGAACTTTTTTAGCCTTAAAATAAGTCCGTGTCATAGCTTTGCTCTTGATTTCTGCTTAGTATGTATTAGAACCTTGTCTTTTCTTTCCTTCCGTCTTCCTCACATCTTTACAAAGATGTCAGAAAACAGGGGAGAGCTGATATTTTCACACACTCGCCCCTCCCCCCAGGCATACACTAACAGCTGCCATGTATGGTTTTGTGGAATTTGATATTTTGAACAAAACGCCTCCTTCATTTTCCATAGTAATATAATAATCAATTTTACCATAGAGGACTGTGTACATGTCAAACCTTGGCTGCTCCTAATTAGCAATGCATGGGGTGGCAGAGAAAGTGACGGAGAGTATTTCCAAGGGAAAAACCAGCCTTTCTGTGTTAGCCATGCTGGCTTCGGCCAGCGCAGCTCTCGGTCCGCCTGCCTCTTAACCACGGTTTAATCTCCAGGGTTCTGATAAAATATCAAGAACGGCTTGGGCGTATGTAGCCGAGTTGGGCCAGAACCTCTGTCAGAGCTCTGTCTTTTATCTGCACTTGGCAGTAGTTTTCGTATGACCACAGCTTTCTAAGGTAAAGAAAAAAAGCCAGCAGGAATCTAAGTGTACTAGTCTGTGCTGTTGGGTGACACCTGGGTGTGTGTCTTAAGACACATAAATTTCTGTTCACTTTGGGAAATGGATACTTTCTCAATAAATAGTTACACAGTTAATTATAAAGTCTCAGCTCTAATGCTTCACATTTAGTCTAAAGAATTTAAAAGAGCTGAACAGTCCACGTTCTGTGTACACAGAGAAACATATATATGTCTTGTACTTCATGGTGAAACAGCATATTCTGCTAAGATCTGCATTCCCGTATGCTTAGAGACAGTCATAAATTCAAGTCAGTTGAACAAGTATATGTCCAGTGCCTCTAATTTGCTTGGCCCTAAGCCAGTCAGACACTTGGGAATTTGAAAGAATTTTTCCTCCTTCTCTCCCTCCCTCCTTCCCTCCCTCCCTCCCTCCCTCCCTCCCTCTTTCCTTCCTTCTCTCATCTTTTCCCTTCCTCTCCCTTTCCTCCCCTCTCGTCTCTGTCTCTGTCTCTCTCTTTCTCTCCCTCTCAGGGTTGATAAGCTGGGTCTTATATATGCTAAGCAAGTGCTCTACCACTGAGCTCCACACTCAGGCCTTTTTGTTCCTTCTTTTGAGACAGAGTCTTGCTAAGTCACCCCGGCCTGCCCCAAGCTTGCAATACTCCACCTTAGCCTTTTGAGGAACTGGGGTTATAGGCGTGCACCACTGTGCCCAAAAGTTTGAAAGATTTTAGGGTGTTAAAGTGCCCACGACACAAACTGTATGTGTACTCAGGGTGCATCACACACACACACACACACACACATTTTTCATTTAGTTTCATGAAAAGTGCATCGGTGTAACTCAGAAATGCTCATTTCTCAATCTATTTGTGACCCTCTGGATTTATACCACTTTTAGTTTTTATTCTTAAGAGTAATTTAGGACAAATTATGGTCATGCTCTGGAGTGACAAAAATCACTTATGGGACCCAAAATCATAAAGGAGAGACAGACTCTCTTGCTTTATAGGTGGTGGCTGTCAGGGTTTGCTTTGCAGCAGCTCTTTTGTGGAGCTACCACAAACCTCGGTCCCCAGATTGAATCTGAGTTTTTGGTGGCGGGACCCAAGCACAGGATTTTGAACGAAAAACTCCCTAAGAATCCCAAAGTGCCACTAAATTGGAGAGATGGTGTTTTCAGTGATTTTATCAAAATCTCTTGTTCATCTGTTTTTTTGACTTGGGCCTGCTCGGGTGAGTAAGCAAAGGAATTTTTCACACTCTTGAAGCTGTGCCACTAAGAAACTTGGGGCTTCTGCAGGCTGACGCTCCGCACTCTGCACTAGTGAGCTCTGTGAGCGGAACTGTCCTGTCCTGTGGTCTGTGCACCTGATCATTCAACGGACCAAATTATCCATGGTTTCTGAACTTTGAGTGTCTTTATTCCAGGAGCCCAAACATTCCTGAAAAGGTTGGTTTGGACTCACGAAGGAAGGGGTTATAAAATGAATCGGACATCTTTGAAATCATTTTTGTGGTGCCTGAAACTCCCATGGAAAGAGGAGCCCTCTCTTTATGTATGGGGTGGCTGTGATAAGGAAACTGCTCATTAAAGCACAGATGTTGCTAGATTCCTTACCACTCAGCACAGATTGCTAGAGCTGAGAGGTATTTCCAAAGTGTCTGGTTCAGTAGTTCTCAAAGTATAACCTCAACAATACCTGGACTGATTAGCAGTGCAGAATCTAAGGTCCTTCTGACCCCAGACATGCTGCACTGGAAACTGGGTCTGGGCCCAGCACTGTGCCCCAGGGAGCTCTCCTGTTGCCCCCCGGTTTGGGAATCATTGCCTTCTGTTCTTCTGCTGCATCCATTTATGATCACACAGTTGAGTTACAAAGAGGTGGAGTAAGTCTCCGTAAAGGCTCCCTAAATTAGGGGAAGAATAGCATTTAGAGAGTCAGATATCTCAGCCCTAAACTCTCTGTGCCATGTATTTCTGTTCTAAATCATCCTAACATCTCCATATGTCATAGATGCTACTCATCCTAAAGTTATAAGGCATTAAGAAACTGTAAATGTTATCTCATCGTACTTCCTAATTATACAGATTAGAAAACTAAGGTCCATAGGGTGAAGTAACCTCAATAAGACAGAGAAAGACTTTCAGAGAAGAGGGAGGGATGAGAAGAGGAGAGAGGTGAGGATATCACCAAAGTACGTTGTATGAAAATGTCACTGTAGAACTGATTATTCTGTAGAAATGATGTGTGCTAAGGACCCTGCCTGTTACTGGTGTAAAAGACTGCACAAAAGCAGGTGTGTTTCCAAGCACAGTGTTTCCCTCAGTCCATTGGTCTTGACTGAAACTTTTCATTCTTTAAAGTTAACTCAAAATTTAAAGTTGGCTTGAATTTTGTAACTATTCTTATGCATTTGCTAGAAACAAATCTCAGAGATGGCCAGTACAGTGCAACAAGAATTTAGAGGACCCGGAGGTCCCTTCTGAAACATGTGTTTCATCTCTGCGCCATACAGATTAGACACATCTCCTCAGATCACATGCCGAAAAGGCTTTTTAGGATTCAGTTAAAAGGAAAAATGTAATGACAAGTCTGTGGTGAACACTCTAGAACTTTATCATTGATGTGGCTGGTGGTATTTGCATCATTTTGACAGCGTTCAAAGACTGAGTTTAATCCCCATTCTCTGCACAGCTTCATCTTACAAAGTGTTGTAGCAACACATGCGGAAAACAGATCGAGAGTGTGGCACACTAGTGTATCTGTCCACGCACACACGGATCAGATGTGTGCATGAGCACAAGTAGTTACTGATTCCCCGTATCCACCATGCATGTTGCGGGTACTGTGAGATGGGATGCGGGGCTTTTGGCCTCTGTTTTCAGATGATCATGGGACAGCAGAGAAGTGAGGAAGAGAGGAAGGAGCCAGTTGTCAGAGAGGGTGGGGGGGGAGTGTGGTGAGGCTAGCAGGGTGGAGGTCTTGTGGGGCTCAGATGGGGGTACTGGTGTGCATAGAGGCTGGGCCTGTGGCGGTACGGGTGGTGCGTGGAAGCTGCTTGGGGTAGGGCGGAGTCCAGGTGAAGACTGTGCTGGGAGACAGAGCAGCACGTGTAGCGGCCTCGATGCTGGTGGGCCCCTGTCTTGCATGGGGCAAGACTGGCCTAGACACCTTCAAATATTTCCTGCTTATGTAGGAACATCAGTAATTTGGTTTCCTAGAGAACTTGGTGTAGCAGTTTTTAAATGCATTTTTCGAAGAGCTCAGTTTTCCATCTCCAAAAACTAAAGTTCCCCAGAGAAGTTTGTCAGTGGGAGAGATGAGCATATCAGATGGGAAGATCTTCCTGACCCCACAGCAGCCTCTTTAATTTGAGATTGGAATAAACCAGTGAAACTCTACCTGACCCGGACTTTCTGACAAATTGCGTCACAGACAAACTAACTCCAGCCCTGAATGGACTCGCGTTTGTTTCACTCTGAAAGCCATGGGAGCACGGGGAAGTGCTTCAGAGAGGGGAGGATTCTATAATGAGCACTTCGGTGTCCTGGACTGCCTGCCCCGGCAGCACGCGTGGAGGAAAATAAAGTATTTTGTACTATCTGGCCCACAACACAGGCACCGCAACCACCTGTGTCCATGGCAATGATTTCTTTAAAAATATGCTCAGGAGTTTAAAGACCAGCTTAATTTGTGAGAATGATCATGATGGTTATTATTTTTTTGACTGAATTCCTTATTGGTACGTTTTATATACAGCTCACAATCACACCTCAACATTAGGAAATTTAATGATGGTTATTTTTACTGTCAGATTTCACAGAGTGCTTGGATGTCCCACATCCCAATTTGCCTGTCGGCCAAGTGTAGGGTGAAAGTTATTGTCTCTGTTTGACAGATGAGGAAATAGAGCTTTAGAGTCCTCAGGTTGCAAAGTTCTGAGGGGCCTTTGAAATCCTTGCATCCACCTTTCTCACTTTACAAAAAAAAAAAAAAAGAACGAAACAAAATCCCCGAAGACCAGGGAAGGGGATTGACCTGCTGCTCCAGAGAGTGAGACGGGGAACGGGATGGGTCTTCTGTTGGGCCCACCGATTTTTCACGCCACCATTCTGCCCTTGAGCTTCAGGCATCGGAAGCAACTATGTACGCACATATATTTGTCCTTCAGGAGAGATTTTGCTGGAATCACACTGTCTACTGTTTTGTGAACACACACAGAAACAGAAAAGGTCTCTGTTTCTGTACTTCCCCTCTTGGATAGATACAGACAGAGCAAGGCTGGGCGACGCACAGATTCCTCTAGGGCGATAAGAGTGCGGTTGGGCAGCTGCAGAATGGACTCAAATTCATCTGCAGTTTTATTTTTTGATAAAATTATCTGAGTCAAATGTGATTGTAACATCATTTGTTCATATTGGATGGCGGGCATGGCAGTGAGATTGTATTTGTTATACTGTAATTTTAAAAACCTCATAACAAACGTAAATGTTGGAAATAAATTTTTATCTCTAATAGCGTCATTTTATAAAGTAAAGCAATCTTTTGAAGGAAAATGGCATGGAAGAAAAACAGAGACTAGTCTACGTTCATGGTGGTGAAGCAGACCGTATCTTCTCTCTGTGTTGAGTCTTTGTAGTGTGGTGCTGTGTAGGTGGTGTCTTCTCGGGGCTCGCTGCAGTGTGCTAGGGCCTGCACAGGAGGGCCTGGCCCTCCTGCCAGCTAGACCGTGTTGCCCTCTGTGCCCGTGCTTTCCTCCAGCTCTGACACCCTGCTGCTAAGTGTGCAGGGCACCAGGGACCACAAAGCTGGTGACTGATTCTCACTCATGTCCCAGGGAAGCAGCGCAGGCGCTCACAAGTCCAGAGGCAGCCCATGGGCTTGTTACGTTCCTTCCTCTTAATGTTACAATGAGAAGCATTTTAAAGGAAGTCTCGTTACCCATATACATTGACTACGTCATGTGCTTCATATAAATACATTGCTCCTCATGCAGGGTGGCCCAGGCAAGCAAAAGGTTGGACTCCTAGAGAAAGATTATTGGCCTCAGTGAAAAGACTCTCAGTCAAATCCCTTATTGCTGGGTGGCCCAGATACTCCACCCTACCTTTCTGAGCACCAGTAATCTTAACATGCACTGGAAATGGTAATGTTTCACTTAACTACCCGTATGGCTGTTCAAGAGGTCAGACAGCTAATGAGTGAGAACTCTTCTTAACCCACCAACCAAACACCACGAAACCAAAGTGAGCAGGCAGGATTGTTGTGCTGGTGTGAATCATCTGAAGAGCTGTCACAGCAACATGAATCATCCTATGGTAATGTCATGGCAGAGGCCCAAACGTGGGTTAGCAGCACTGACCCAGTAATCTCGAAATTAGTCACAGAGGCCCAGCCAGTGACCGTGTGCAGCACTGTGGTCACCAGGAAGGAGAGCAGAGAGGAACACTCCCCTGAGAATCTATCCCACCGCGGTCCCTAGTCGATGGGCCTGAGCTGGGGAGACGTGGGCTCCTGTCCCAGCTGTCCTCTGTGTCAATTTCACTTTCGCTTTTCTCTGTGTCTGATAAGTAGATAAAGGTAAATAATCTCTCAGGGCCCGTCTTGCTCTTCAAATTTGTCATAATTAGCCAGAATTTGAAGTCAGCCCTGTGGGAACTGTGGTATCAACCTTGTCACACCTGAGTCTGGCATTTAGGGGCTGCTCCCTGTTGGGATCCTCACCGGGCTTCTGAGGGCCTTGCAACTGTACATAGTTAGTGGGGTATAGTGTAGTATTTCAATAAGGATGTTGATCAAATGTCAGAAATTAGCCATTCCATCTCCTTACTACTCATTTCTATTTTGAGCCTCCAAATCCCTCTCTTCTACTTTGGCCTGAACCATATAACAAATTATTGCAAACTATACTCATCCCATTGTGCTGTAGAAAAATATGGAATGCGTCCTAAATTTGCCATGTCGTCCTTGCCCCGGGGCCATCCTACATTTCACTCTGTCATTCCATTTTTAGTTGATGTGTTGTCAAAGTGAACACTAGAGCTGAAGAAGTACGACTAGCTCCCAGGAGACAGCGGGAGGGCCAGCCCCAGCAAGGCCCTGGCCTTGAATCTTGTACTCAGTTGGATTTGACCACACACTAATGATGCGACCAAGCCTGAACAGCATTTTCTTGCTTGGTCCTAAGTCTTACCTGGATTATATTTTATATTTAGTAAAAAAGGAGAAACGGCACCTTCCTTTCTCAGCCTAGAGAGTGAACTGAGTTGAACTGGGAGTGGATCTAGTTCCTGAACAGGTCATTTTGGAAGCCACTGTGCATATTGCACGTATGCTTGGTAGGGTTGGTGTAGGTGCTGCCGTGATCAGCTGCGGTTCTTGGCTTCTGTTGCTGGATGGCTGGGCGTTAGCAGGGAAGAGCCTGTGGCCAGGTCGTACATTCACACTGTGTAACTTCAGCTGTGTCGGTTGTTCCACAGTCCAAAGGTTACAGTCTCCTCCTCATCCGGTTTACCAGCGGCTGTCCTCGCCCTCCCCTGTTCCCCTGGAGCCCAGCCCCCACCCTGCGTACTCCGCCTTCAGTAGTTGTCCAGCCTTTACCCCTGGTCCTCCTCTCTCCATATTTATGTTTCTTTGTATTTCCTGCCATCCCTTTCTGTCTGTAAGGGTCACCTACAGCACGCAGTGAGAATGACAGCCATGAGGATGAGAATCTTAATGATGGTGACAAGGGTGAAAACGACAGTCATAGTGAAGATCACTTCCCATGTGCTAGGACCTGCGATGAGCGCTTTATGCAAAGCCTGTTGTGCAACACGTAGAACAAAGCTGTGGTTCAGAGACAGCCCTTCTTCCTTTAAGGATGAGGACCCTGAGGCTTAGAAAAGGTAGGGATTGGTTTTTAGCCTCTAGCTTTCAAGTGGCCAAATTGGACCACATACCTAGGCTGAGAGCAGTTCCGAAACCTGAGCTCAGCCTCTGCACAGCCCCCTCCCCCTCCCCACCTGCTGATACACAGAATCATCACCTTGATACTCTGAGGACTTCATTAGCGGGACGGAACTGGGAATGTTAACTCATTCTACCCTGAGTCTTATTGGCAATGAAATTATCTCCAAGGATGAGTGACAAATACTGCTTCCAGTGCAGAGGAACATTTCCTGAAAGGGAAGTGTGTTCTGATCACAAACAAAATGTCCTCTTTCTGATAATCGTCCACAGAACGCTCTCTCTTACATCTGTGTGCCACCTAGCAGTGTACAGAGCGGTTTGACAACTCTTTAGTTTTGTGGTTTTCACATTGTAAGGGAGAGATTGTGATCTTTTAAGTAAATGGGTACACTGAGACTCAGAGACAGGCTCTCCTGCCCCGTCACATAGCTCACAAGCATGTGAATTGAGACTGGATCACAAGGCGCCTAATCCTACCCCAGTTCATACAGGACAAGCCACGGCCCTACAGATACTCACTGTATCTTCTCACGGTGAGAATATCTAAGAGCCATCACCCTATTCACAAAGACCTTCATCTTTTGGAGGGCTAGGAAAGGCTTCACAGGGTCTGGGGACGTAGCTCAGCGGTAGAGCACTTACCTAACATGCTCAAGGCTCTGGGTTCAAGCTCCAGCACTGCAAAAAACAAAACAACTTTCCCTACAAAGTCAATTTTTACTGGCACAAAACATGACATCTGAGCTATGGAGTGTATAATGGGGTGAGATCCGCACCCCCAACTCTGGAGCACTCGTGTGACCAGAGCTGGGTCCTTGAACCTGCAAAGGGTTGTCCCAGCTGTCACCCTAGCAGAGCCCCTTCTCAGCCCCTGATGCCCCTGGCCTGTGACTGCCGTGCGAGGCTGCTGCCCATGGCGGGTTGAGGGGGGGCATTCTGTCTCTGGAGCCTTCAGGAAGCAGGTCTCTCTGGGTGGCGGGTGCTCACCGCAGAGTTACTGTCCAGGTCTCCACTGTTGACCTCTTGGCTCCTACACTAGACAGTGCTGGAGAACAGCGAGACAGCTGGCACGTGGAGTTAACTGCAGGTGGTGGAAATCCGTTGGTTGTCTTTTAGCACTATTATTTTTGCTAAGCAAGCAGGGAAATGTGTTGGTTTGTGTGCAGAGTGGAGCCAAGCAAAGCTGGCTTAAGGTGTCCTGGAAGTCAAGAGCTGCCTGCACCCCTTATCAAGCCCCGTGTCTCCTGGGTTGGCTTTATTCTCAGGCAGCCACTCTTTAAGTGGTGGCTTAATGAGCAATTTAGCCACTGGACAAGACAGAGCATCTCATTCCTAAGCGCTCCAATAAAGTGTCAAGGAGTGTCCACCCTGAGCCAATCACTGTGGCCAGGGCTTTATGACACTGCAGCATCTGGAGCATTCTGATTCCACTTCACAGATGAGAACTCTGAGCACCGCGCTCCCAGGCTTCCCAGCCATGACCCTGGGCTAAGAGCTCAAGAACGAGCTCAGTTCACCCACCTGCTGCCTCTCAACCTGCCTCCAACTTCTCGCACCTGCAGCTGGACAGCTAGCCCTGGAGTGCAGAGAAAGCTGTATTCACAGGGATGGCCCATGAGTCGGACTTGTCTGTGGTTCGTTCAGTTTCTCTAAAACCTCTGCAGTGCTGCCCCTTTCTCCCATGCCCTGCCCACCTCGGCGAGGAGGTGCCGTACCTCTGCTGACCTGGCAACTTTGTGCAGCTCCTGACAGATGCCCACTAGTGCCCGCTCGGCCCTGATGAGGTCTCCATTTCAGAGCATGCTATCCCTTCATCTCAGGACAGGTCTGATGGATGGCCTTCCACAAAGAGGGCTGAGCTTCTGGATTCCCGATTCGAACACCTTGTTCACACCTTGTGGCCAAATATGAATGCATCAGTGCATCCTGCTCCAGATAAAGTTAAAAGAACTTTGGAGTCAAGCATGGGCAGTGGGATACCTGTTGTCATTCATGAAACCACAGTTCACATCCTTGCTGCACAAGGGGAGGTCAGAACTCAAGACCCTTTTTATGGGCCTGTCCCGAATCTCCCCACATTATAAATGCAACCTGTGCTTCATTATGTTGTATTTATTTTCTAAAGTTTTGAGAGAAATGTTACTTTAATTTAAAAAAAAAAGCTTTCTAGGCTCTGGGGATTTAATTCAGTGGTTCCAGCATCTGTCTGACAATTGCAAGATCCTGCGTTCAATACCCGGTACATATTACAATGTTGGTCATGGTGGCTTACATCTGTAATACCAGCACTCGGGAGGCAGGAGGATTGCTGTGACTTTGTGGCCAGAATGAGATGTAGTGAGTTCAGGGCCATCCTGGACTACAAAGAGAGACCCTGTCTCAAAAACAAACAAAAAACCCTACTTTCTAAGCAACTCAAATCCTCTAATCACCAAAAAGAGCTTTCAGTCCAATTACGCAGTAAAGCCTTTGTCACAGTGGCACAGAAACCCGCAGCATCAGGCAAGTGAGCTTTGCAAAGGCCTGGCCGGAGTGGCATCAACTGTGTCCTGAATGCTTCTTCTGTTAGTGCAGGGTCCTGAGGGGCATTCTCCCTTCATGTGTGGCCAGACGTGTAAAGCCCGTACAGCTCCCCTGCCCCCAGGACCAGGTCTCACCCTAGGACAGCAGTAGCAGCAGCAGCAGCACAGCATACCTGGCTGGGAGCAAATCCTGGCCTACACACAGAACCCTGTCGCCAGCCACTCAAACAATCACCCTGCTGTGACTGGGACTGAGGGGTGTTCTAGAAACATCTCTGCATGTCCCCAGTGCTCAGTGAGTGACTCTGGTATTGAAAGTTCTTAGTGCCTCTCTGAAGGGAGAGATGAATCCCAAATCAGTTTGGGTAGCCGTACTCATTCAGTGACCAGATGGATAGTCCTGGGGCTTAGTTAGGCTTTTAGGCTTTTTAGTAGCAATGCTCTTCTCTTGGGCACTGGAAGCTGTTGGATGACAGGTGTTCCACCTCCCAGCTCTGTGACTTGGGGCAAGTCGTTTTCTCTCTAGGTTAAGGAAGGAGTTAGGTTATTGGTCCTAAGAGTTTGGTCTGCGATTCTAGGTTTTCCCTTGTTGTTACTGCTCCCTCTGGATGAAGGAAGCAGACTTTGGAAACGAAGAGACTTCTATGTTTTTGCTTGTGTTGAGCTGGGCCCTGGCTAAGCTCCCAGACAGCTTTTAGGGTAATGATTTGGGTGCTCTGTGCCCGTCTGAACCCCAGTGGGGCTCAGTTCATACCCAGAAATCCAGTCAGCCAGTTTTCCTACCACTGTCTCTGAGGTTCCGGAAGCCTCTTCTGCATCTGAGTGACTAAGTGACTGTGGGCATTGGATCCGTTTCCCATTGCTGCCCTAACATGGCCACAAACTCATGGCTTATATCGACAGTTATGGAAGTGAGAGGTCCAAAATGAGGTATGAGCAGAGTAAGTTGTTTTGTTTTGTTTTGTTTTGTTTTCTTGGAAGCTCCAGAAGAGACTCTGTCTTCTTGCTGGTTCTTATTTCAAGAGGCCACCAATGTTTCCCTGCTCCCAGCCATTCTTCCACCTTCACAGCCAGCAGCAGCATTTTGCTCTCCCCTCTGTCCTTGTATCTTCTCATTCCGACTCCAGTCCCCTTCCCTACACCTTAGACGCATCCTTGTGATTACACAGGAATACATGGGTAATTTCAGGATAATCTCCCATCTCAAGAGCCTCAATTTAATTACAGTTCCCAAGTCCTTTTTATCATGTAAGGTAACACTCACAGGCTCTTTGGCATAGAACATGGATATCTTTCGTGGGTCATCATTCAACTATCTGTGCACTATCTTTCAAAAGCTAGACTTAGGAAGAAGGTTCGCACAGAAATGCCTATGTTGGCATGCACCGTTGTAATGTGTCCTAGTTGGGCAACTGTACCTGCTTGCATGTTTAGCTACAGAACAGCAAAGTCCACTCATTCTCTTGGTGTGGTTAGGTGCTCCATTTCAGCGGCTTTTGTGCTCTGTAGAAATGTGTACTCACAAAAAAGCTCTCCATGTCACCTCAAATTCCCAGGTCCTCATAAGTCATGACCACAAGCTTCCACCTTCCTTGTCTTCACAGCAGTCACTGAGCACTCCACCAAGTGTGTGTAACACGGTGTGTTGGAAAGATGCAAGCGGGCCCAAGACAGAGCCCCTTCTTTTGTGGAACTTGATTTTCAAACAGTTGGGAAAGGGTAACAACGTCATTTTTATCTGGCTCTGAAATGTGTTTTGTACTTGTGTTTCAGTATGGGTGTGCCCGATGGTCTGGGAACTCACTTCAAACAAAGCAGGGAAACAGCTCATGAAGATGTGCTGTATGATCACTATATGCATCTAAATTTTAGGTTATTAACTCTTGCAGACTAAGAATTTTAGATTTTTAAAAATAAGATGAGGTGTTTTTCCACCTAAGATTTGGGTTCAGAGAGGATTTATATGAGCTCTACTTCTTACGGTTGAATAAAGTTGGACACTATAAGAACAGGTATCTCAGGGCCGGAGGGTTAGCTCAGTGGTTCCGGTGCCTGCCTTGCAAGTGCAAGGTCCTGAGTTCGATCCCCGGTAACCACATATAATGCTGGGCGTGGAGACACACCCACCAACAATCAATGCCGCATACCACAATGCTGGACGTGGTGGCTCACGCCTGTAATCCCAGCACTTGGGAGGCAGAGACAGGGGGATTGCTGAGTTCGCGGCGGCTTGCCTGGGCACCATAGTGAGCTCAGGGCCAGCCTGAACTACAAAGCGAGACCCTGTCTCAAAAAGCAAAAAAAAAAAAAAAAAAAAAAAAAAAAAAAAAAAAAAAAAAAAAAAAGAACAGGTATCTCAGAGTGGCTAAGACAAGAGGATTACAAGTTTGAACCCAGCCTGCTAACCCTGTCTCAAAATAAGACATGCAAAAAGTCTGGGTGTGTAGCTCAGTGAGAAGGCCCTGGGTTTAATTCCAGTACCACCAAGACCACTCCATCCCCAAAAGAAGAACCTTGTAGGCAAATTAGAGATAGACAAGAAAATATTTAGTGCTCTCATTTCACACTGGATCTGAATGAGTGTCTATAACCCGGCCATACTCTGAAAAGCACTTATTTCTCATGACTGACCTACAAATACCCAGAATGTTTGGCTTCAAACCCCTCAGAAGCACAGGGAATCTCTAGCTCCTTCCAGCCCAGAATGCAAGTTTAGAAAATACAGCTGACTTCTCTGGGAAAAACAAAACGAATCTCTCTTACTCTGGTCACGGAAACCAAGTTGGCACCTCATTATCGCCTTGTTAGTGAGGACAGTCTGTGTGGTGGACAGACCTGGGAGGAAGGGCTGGCTTTGTGTGGGCAGGGTTTTGAGTTAAGCTTAATTGCTCTGGCAAAGCTCAGCTAGCTGATACTACACAAGACAAAAATCTGTCATCAGAGGTGACCGTCCCCCTCTTCTTTCTGTATTCTGTCTACCTAGAGAGTTTACCCACAACACTGCCGCCATGATTTGTGCAGCACACTGATGTGCCTAGAGCTTCGCGGCACCAGAAAATGGCCTCCTCCTACCTCCACCGGAGGAGGAGAGGTCCGAAACTACCTTTAAACTCGCTTTCTTCCCCAGTGTGTTAAAATGCCAGTCAGCCCGGGAGCTCCTAGGGCTGCTAGCCGGGTGTCTAACGACCGACAGCTAGGTTTTGATTTTTTCACACAAATGGGAAAGCATAACAACGTCACTTTTATCTGGCTCTGAAATGTGTTTTGTACTTGTGTTTGAGTGTGGGTGTGCCTGATGTTCTGGGAACTCACTTGAAACAAAGCAGGGAAACGGCCCAGGAAGATGTGCTATTCCCGGGGGCTGGGAAGCTGCCTGGCATTGCCCTTCTTTTCAAAGCCTGCGCTTCGCAGCACTGAGGGGGTCCCTAAGTATCACCCAGTCCCTCAGGCTGTATGTTTTTGCCTTGCAAAATGATGCAAAGGATCCGCCCCTGTGACCCCTGTGAGCAGTCTCCCACCCCTTCCCTCCTCCACATCCTTTTCAGATGCAAAGCTCAAACCTAAGGGAAGCTCTTTTGCCTGAGTGTTCTCAGTGTCCTCCAAGTGTGACTTGCCTGTCTCCACAGTGAGACAGGTGTGGCAGGCCACTTTCCACAGCTCCTTTCCTCTCTCTTTCACTGTACTTTTACTGGACAGTGTCTGGGACAGTGGAGACAAGTCCCAGCTGTGCACTCCCACCACCACCCCCTTTATAAGTGGGCTGATTGTACACCCCAGATTGTCCATGACGACTCCGATTTCAGATTTCACAGTCCAGTACTTCCCGTTCCAATGTCCCGGAGCTCCAGTTCACCAGCATCTCACATCTCTTCCTGATTACACCCCCTTCCCTCAAAGGAGCCGAAGACCCAGAGAACATGGTCCTACTCAAGAACCTTGACATGGTAACCACATAGCCTAGACTTCTTTGGAAAGTTTGTCCACTTCCAGAGCATGATTTGGTCGAAAATACATGCTCACCAACCAATGCAGGCCACATGGATAGCCCTTGTTGGATAGAAACCCCACCTTGCCATCTCCCAGTGAGCTCTGAGAGCCGACCACTGCCTGCTACTACTTCAAATTCAGATTTTTTTCATTTATAACTTTAGAGTTTATTCTTTATACCGGTTGTGTTTAAGCAGTGGGTCATTATTCTTGGATGTTAAATGGTCATGGAATGAAAAGATGCTTGGCACATATACACATACACACACGTGCATGCGTGTGCACACACACATATCATTTTGTGTGCAATTTTGAAGTTTGCTTTTTTCCCTCTTTTTTTTTTCCTTTTGAGATAAGGTCTTGCTTTGTAGCTCAGGCTGGGCCTGAGCTCACTATGTATCCCAGGCAAGCCTGGAACTCAGCAATCACTCCTCTGGCCTCTGCCTCCCAAGTGCTAGGATTACAAGTGTGAGCCACCACACCCAGCACTGTGGTGTGTGGTGCTGATTGGCTGTAGGTGTGAGTCCCTGCACCCAGCATTGTGCTATGTGGTTACCAGGGATCGAACTCAGGATGTTGTGCTTCCTGGGCAGGCGCCGGAACCACTGAGCTAAATCTCCAGCCCTACTTTTTTTCCCCTCTTAACACTGAAGCCTATAGATTTTCTTGTCATTAATGTAAATTTTGGGGACTTTTTTCCTTTGTAGCTGGTGACCTTACTAAATTCAAGGTAGTGTTTAGCTGGGTAGGACGGCACATCCTGTAATTCCAGCACATGGGAGGCTGAGGCAGGAGGATCATGATTAGTTCAAGGGCAGGTGGGACTATAAGAAAAATAAATAAATAAACAAAACCCACCATAACAATAAAAGATAGTGTTTACCGTTGGCAGTGATGAGGAAGAAGCAGAGTGGGTAGAGTAGCAACCACGGCTGGGGCAGTTAGCACACTGGAGTGGTTTCTATCTTAGGCTTGATGCTAGGCACATGTTCTGAGTGTCTTTGATGTTACATATTAAAATAAAAATTTAAACACAAATGATACATGGTTACTTGATACTGCAGGGTGTAGCTGTCATCGTTTTTCTCGGATCCAACCCCTTCTCCCCATTAACAGAAGTTTGTAATTTTCAACTTAGGATTCTTAAGTAAGTACTTAGTATTAAACATCTTCAGGTATCAGATTTGACTTACAGAACTGAATCATGGGGTCAAAGTGCAGGACTGCAGTGTGTGCACATGGCAAGGCCCCCTGTCAGAGTTCTGAACTCAGGCTCCGGCCTGTGTTTCTGGCACCAATCTCTCCAATGCTGACTGCATATACATATATATAGTTTAATATTGGCTATTTTGCTAGGCAAATATTTATTTCTAACAACTTTAACTTATGTTTCTAATTACCGAAGAGATGAAGCATTGTGTCATATCATTTTTCTAGTGCAATTTCGGTTTGTTATTCAGCATGGATGGCACCTGTGTGGGAGGGTGTCGTACATGCGGGAGGGCACTGCAGCTAAGCAAAAGTAGTCCGTGACTCCCATTGAAGACTAGCCTTGCAATTAGACGTCTTGTCTTCCTGCAGCGCCGCCAAGCTCCTGGACAAGACCCCGTTCTCAGTCCGTAACCCGAACCCTCTGCTCCCCTCGCCTGCCAGTCTCCAGCTGGCCCAACTGCAGGCCCAGCTCACCCTCCACCGGCTGAAGTTGGCACAGACAGCTGTCACCAACAATACCGCAGCCGCCACCGTCCTGAACCAAGTCCTCTCCAAGGTTGCCATGTCCCAGCCTCTCTTCAACCAGCTGAGACCACCTTCTGTGCTCAGTGCCCCCCATGGCCCCACTGCGGTGCCCCAGCATGCTGCGGCCATTGCCAGTGCCCGGTTCCCCTCGAACGCAATGGCCTTTTCACCTCCCGGCCAAACACGAGGCCCAGGAGCCTCTGTGAGCCTGCCCAGCCAGCCTCCCAGCGCCATAGTGGTACATCCTTTCAGTGGGGTGATGCCCCAGACTCCAGCCCAGCCTGCAGTCATCTTGGGCATTGGCAAAGCTGGGCCTGCGCCGGCTACTGCAGGATTCTACGAGTATGGCAAAGCCAGCACTGGCCAGGCATATGGCTCTGAAACAGACGGGCAGCCTGGCTTCCTGCCAGTCTCAGCCTCTGCCTCAGGCAGCGTGACTTATGAAGGACATTACAGCCACGCAGGACAAGATGGCCAGTCCTTTTCCAAAGACTTCTACGGACCCAGTGCCCAAGGGTCAAATGTGGCAGGAGGATTTCCAGCTGAGCAGGTGGGAGGCATGAAAAGCGACATGGGGCCACTGCTGCAGGGTGCAAACAGCCAGTGGGAGAGCCCCCCTGGATTCTCTGGCCAAGGCAAGGCTGATCTTTCAGCAGCTCCCAACCTGTGGCCTCCACCCCCCGGTCAGCCCTACGAACTGTACGACCCTGAGGAACCCACGGCAGACAGGACCCCCCCTTCCTTCGGGGCGCGGCCCAACCACAGCAAGCAGGGTTTTGGCGGGGCCCGGCGGCGGGCCAAGGAGGAGCAGGCCATGCTGTCTCTGCGGCCGCTGCAGGCTCACGAGCTGAACGATCTCCACGGCGTGACGCCCCTCCACTTACCGCACGTCTGTAGCATGTGTGACAAGAAGGTGTTTGACCTGAAGGTGAGTCGTCCGAGACAGACCAGGAGCCTCACCTCGAGGCTCAGTGCCCATGGTGCAGGAACCGAACGTTTGGTGGTTGGGAGAAAGAAGAGTGCCATCATTCCCCTTGATTAAAATCACAGAAAGGAGAACCCAGAGGCACTTCAGAACTGTTACGGCCAGTTCCTTGCTTTAGGCGAATGAGTCTTTCCGCCATTTATGGATGAGAAAGCTGGGGTGGGGGTGGGGCAAGAGGCAAGAGAGCAATTCGTGGTGAGACCCAGACAAGTGCTCACAGAGGCCTCTGCGCCACATCTGCAGTGTGGAGAGAGCCTCACAGCGCTTTCCCAGGGGGCAATAAAATACTTGAGACAGCTGCAAACACAAGTCCAGTATCATATAATTTACCCCAGATATGTGCTCACAATCCAGTAAAATAGTCTGAAGCGGTGACTGTAATAGCTCGTTTATTAACCGCTCTTTGTGCGCCAGCTGTGAGGCCAGGAGGTGGCGGAAGCACTGCTGGTGTCCTCATTTCACAGACGGGAAAACTGAAGCCTAGAGGAGTGAATCGACTTGCCTTCAGTCTCCCACCCGGCAGCCCACAGCAGGAATTCGGGTACAGGATTCAAACGTGGGCCGAAGTTCAGGGACAGAGCTCGCCTGGCATTCAGGAGGCCCCTGTTTTTAAAAAAGCAGAAACCAAAACCACCAGTGTGGGCCTGAGCCCGCGAGTCTTCAGTCCTGGGGTGTCTTGAGTCCCGTCTCGTCCAGTCCGGAGCGCAGTGCCGTCCCTTCCTAGCTTGACGTGTTGGCCGTCGCTCCCGCCCAGGCGCCTCCCCTAACCTAGTGGGACGCAGGAGCTGGCTCACCGGCCAATCGAGCCGCGAGGTCCTCTGGGACTTTGGTGCCCTCAGCCTTTTCTGAGCCTTTCTAATTCACATGAATTCCCCTATCAGCCTTTCCCAACCGGAGCAGAAACGTGTGGGGTCTCTGTAGGGGACAGAACAGGCAGGAGGTGGGTCCCAGTATCTACCGGAGAGGAAAGGGAGCCTTTGAGTCCGGGGGCTGTCCAAGATGGCCACGGAAAGTGAGGAAGAGGAAAGATGGGGTCGGGGGCTGCGGAGCCAGGAGCAGTGGGGGAGGGGAGGCCAGGTGTCTGCTGGGCTGGGCTGGCCCAGCCTCGGGGCTCGGTGTTCCCTGCATCCTCTGCCTGCCATGGACTCAGTTCTGCTGTGGTCATTTTTTCCTTTCTTTTGTGTAGGATTGGGAGCTGCACGTGAAAGGGAAGCTGCACACTCAGAAATGCTTGGTCTTCTCTGAAAAGTAAGTGGAGTCCCGGAGAGCAATCCACGCCTGCGCACACCTGCGGCTTGGCCCGCTCTGTGCTGGGTGCGGGGAACCGTAGAGAACAAACAGGCACAGTCCCTGTGGTCCAGGGGCTCACGCGTAATGTGGGAGAGACGGAGCACACTAGCAACGAGCAAACCACAACCTGTGGTAAATGTGCAGCAAACGTAGTGATGGGGCAGGGATGGGGAGTGTGTGTGTGCGTGCGTGTGCATGTGCGTGTGTGTGTGTGTGTGCATCTCTCCATACAGGTCTGATTCTTGCCTTTTAAATAAGGCAGCAGGGTGAGCTCTGAGGGAGCCCGTGGCTATCTGGGAGACTGTCTGGCAGAAGGGACAGCAGGTTTGAAGGCCCTGTGCTTGGCGTGGCCTCAGGATCTAGTGTGACTTCAGATATCTAGTGTGACTGGGCAGGGAGATAGGGAGAGGAGCCAGAGAAGCCCCAGGCGCTGGTCCAGAGCCCTTGGTTGCTGGAACACTTTCGAGTTTGTTTGTGTGTGACCGGAGCTGCTGGACGGCTGAGCAGAGGCTGAAGATGCTCAGGTTGTGCTGACCAGGATCCCAGCTTCCGCACAGCACAGAGCTTCGTGGGGCAGGGCAGAGCCCACAGGCCAGTCAGGAAGTGAAAAGAGATGATCTGGCCCCAGGCACAGAGCAGCCAACTGGGGTGCAGTATTTTGAGATTGTGCATGTGAGAGATGTACCTCGCCTTATTCACAGTGGTCCAGAGGAAGCAATCAAGATGCCTATAGACAGAGGAATAAATAAACACATCATGGAATATTACTCAGATTTGAAGAGGAAGGAAACACTGACATATCTTATACCATGCTTGAATTCCAAGGGTATTGCGTTAAATGAAATAGCCAAGGGCTGGAGGGTTAGCTCAGAGGTTCCAGCGCCTGCCTCGCAAGTGCAAGGTCCTGAGTTCGATCCCCGGAAACCACATACAATGCTGGGCGTGGAGACTCACGCCCACTAGCCATCAATACCACATACCACAGTGCCAGGAGTGGTGGTTCACGCCTGTAATCCCAGCACTCGGGAGGCAGAGACAGGCAGATTGCTGAGTTCCAGGCTTGCCTGGGCTACATAGTGAGCTCAGAGCCAGCCTGAACTACAAAGCGAGACCCTGTCTCAAAAAAAAAAAAAAAAAAAAAAAAAAAGGCCCTTTAAGAAGCCTCTTGTCCCACCCCTGCCGGGAAGCCTCCCTCTGCTCTCTCCCCCTGGAGCCGCTTGTGTAGATGGAACCGTGTGTGCTGTGGCCTTCTGCGGCAGGCTGTGGAAGCCTGGAGTCCTACAGCCTTCGTATTCCGCCATGTGCGCGCAGCTGAGTCCGTTCGCCAGCGGGCATGTTGCTTTCTGCCTTGCCATTGTGAATCCGTGGCTGGGATGGATTTTGGAGTCGCGAGGTGATTTTCACTGGGTTACTGAGGGGCTGTCTGTTCCCTTCTTGCCCTGTGCAGTGCTGGCGTCCGGTGTGTCCTTGCTTCGGCAGAGGGAGCCCTCTGCGGCTCCCCCAACAGCGCGGCTGCCTATAACCCCGCTGGGAACGAAGGTAAGTCAGCGCTGCACCCGGGCTCCACTGCCCGCATCAGTCACTGGGTCGGGTCCTGAGGAGCAGGGTTCTTTGAGGCGTCCTTTGTGTGCGCACACGAAGCAGGCAGAGCCCAAGGCACCTGAGCAGGCTGCTGGGTAGCTTTCCCAGAAAGAAGCTCGCCGGTCACTGCGGACCTTGTTAGAAGAAGCCCTCTTCTTTCCCTGTGCGTCCTAATGATGGTTTCTGAAGGGCCTGTCCTCCACCGGATTCTCACCTGGCTGTATCCTTTGTGATTCAGATTATACCTCAGATCTGGGGACATTTGCAGCCAATCCAGCGAGGTCCTTTGCGCAGGCCACTCCTGTGTTTCCATCTGCTGCCCCAGGGACAAATGTGAGTAAAAAGCGTTTTCTCCACTGTCTCTGAAACCTGCTGAGAAGCCTGGGGCAGAGCTGTGGGGGTGCGGCTCTGTGGCTGTCCGAAAAGCAGCCCTGGACAGAGGTTGAAAGCTGCTTTGTTGGGTCCATATAGTGTGGAAACAGGTGGTTGCAAAGTTGACACGAAGTCCTAACGTCAGTGCCGCTCATAACTTCCTAGCATTCAGCACCAGTTTAGGGAAAAAAGCTTGAGCCTCTTTTCTTTTTTTTTTTTTTTTTGAGACAGGGTCTCACTTTTTAGTTCAGGCTGGCTCTGAGCTCACTATGTAGCCCAGGCAAACCTCAAACTCAGCAATCCTCTTGTCTCTGCCTCCCAAGTGCTGGGATTACAGGCATGAGCCACCACGCCCGGCACTGAGGTGTGTGGTATTGATTGCTGGTGGGCGTGAGTCTCCACGCCCAGCATTGTATGTGGTTACCGGGATCGAACTCAGGACCTTACGCTTGCGAGGCAGGCACTGGAACCACTGAGCTAAATCTCCGGCACTGAGCCTCTATTTTTAAAGTTGAATTTTGGGTGTTTTAGGGATGTGACGCACATCCTATGAGAGGACAGTTCTGCTGGTAGATCCAGAGATCCAAAGTCTGACCAAATAATCTTTTGCTGGGCCCTGAAGAAAGCACTTGGCTGGTGCTGATACCTTCTGGTTTTAGTTTTTAGTTTTGTTCTTCTCTATAAATAACACATGCTCAGCTCCAGAGCCCTAAAGCTTTATGTTTCCTTTTCCCACTGGTTGCAACAACTCCTTTTCTGTCTTTAGTTTTGAATGTTTTCCTGCTTTCTACCTCACTGGGCCCAGGAGGGATGGCGGGAGGCTGCAGAGAGAGCTCGAGGCTGGACCTGGGGCGCCTGCGAAGTGCTTGGGCCTGGTTTTGATCTGCTGTTTGCCGCTGCAGCCTCTTTCTCCTCAGCATGCAGCATCCTTTGCTCCTCAAAGGGGGCAGAGCAGGGAGAAGTGGGCCAGAGAGTGCAGCTTCTCTGCCCGGGTGGGCATGGAGAGGTCCTTGAGTGCTTCTTTTGCCTGTTTATCTGTAGAGCTGAGCAGAAGTGCTCCAGGGAACACAAGTTCTGGTGGAGGAGATGCTGGGTAAGCCCCTCACAGGCCATGCCCAAGCCAATGGCAGCAGCTTTGCGCTGGCCAGCAGAGTGGCACGGCTGGCGTCAGTGAGGCCTGCCCCTTGTCTTTGAGGGCACGAACACTTTTTACATGACCTTGGCACGGTGGACCATGAAGACACCTCTGTGTCCACATTCTTCTCTGTGACCCCCACTCCAGGCCAGAGCCAGGCACATCTCTTGGGGCTCTGAGGCACAGGGCCTGCTTCTGTCCGCTGCTGGCTGGAGAGTCTCGGGCTGTGGCCTCGGGTGGGACGCTCTACTTCTCTGAGGCTCTGTTCCTTCAATGGAGAAAACTCCCCAGCCTGTGACTCCAAGGGGTAAAATAAATAAGTTCTTGCCCGGTTTGTGTAACTTGTCTTCTTGACTCTGCCTCAAGCCTTGGAAAATCAGACGTGGGCTTTGGTAGTTCTGATGCGGGGTCCACTGGTTTGAGGTTCCTTGTGCAGCTCACGTGCAGATTTGCGAACTGTTCCACAGTCTCTCCGAGGCCTTTCAGCTCTGATGGGCGGTGGGGACACTGTCACTGTCAGCCGTGGTTGACTCTGCCAGTTGTGCGACTGGCTCTAGCTTCGTCTCAGCATCGTGCCGCCCTCGCAGCAGCCTGACTGGCAGTACGTGGAGTCGCGTCTGCTCCCTTTGCATGTTTCAAAGTTCACGTGAAAGCACTTTGAATTACGTATACCCCAGGCAAGCACGAACAATGTGACAAAGTTCTGAGTTAATGGTGATTTGTGATAATCGATGTTAATAAAAAGCTCAGAGTACAGCTTCGTCCTTCTTGCTCAGAGGTGGGAAGTGTATATAAAACATTGCTGTAAAGCATTTTGCTTTCTGCACAGAGAGCTCTCTTTCTTGCTTTCACACTTCTTCTCAGTAAGCCCCTCCTTCTCTGGCCACTGGCTCTCACAAGCTGCTTCAGAGGCTCTGAGGCTTCCTGGGGGTTGCAGGGATTTACCTGGCCTGGGCCAACCACAGACCACACTGAAGGGTCCAGTCACGCAGGGCACCCCGAGATGAGCTCAGATGACTGGCAGCATTTTCCACAGACTCTGTGGAAGGGAAGACGCATCCTGTGACTGAATTTACCAGCATCCATTCTGATGTGTTGGCAGTTACATGGGCCTTTTCTGGGATGTTTGGGGCAAGGACAAAGCCTACCCCTGCCAGTTCTTGTGTTACAAGTGGCTTGATGTCTGTTGGTATCCGTCTATAAGATTCTCCTGCCCTGTTGGCCATTTCTGGCTAATGGAATTGAAGACAGGTACAGTATATTGCTCTCTCTCTCTCTCTCTCTCTTTTTTTGGTGGTACCAGGGATTGAACTCAAGCCCTTGTGCTTTCAAGGTAGGTGTGGTACCACTTGACCTAAATCCCTGGCTTATATTGCTCTTTTGAAAAGCAAAGATCAACAGTGAAAATGGGCTGAGAAGTGAAGAGATGATCACTCTGTGGCTGCAGAAGACTTCGCAAGGCTTCTTTGGGGACCAGGGAGAGCCTCTCTCTGAAGATGAGCAGTATGTCAGAGGATGACTATCCCTAACGAAGAACTCCTTGCTAGCCTTCCCCAAAGGACCAGTGAGCTTTCTTTAAACCATGTCTTTTTTTT
>PVIC010017263.1:0-32932 GCA_004025085.1 Thryonomys swinderianus | reverse complement strand
AAAAAAAAAAAAATGAGAAAGGCAGAAATTTAGGAAAGTGAAAGAGTGAAAACAAAAGAGATCTGAAAAAGTGACTGAGAGGAGAAATAATTTATGTAGTTTTCCTGCTAACAGAATAAAGGGTAAATTACAAAGGGAAAATGTTCTCTCCAAAATTAAGCACTTACACACTTCAGTGTGTTATTATTTCACTTCTTATTAATGGTAATGCTCTTCTTCAAAAAGCTCTTGTGGCCTGAATAAGGAATATATGCTAATTCTGATATTGTTATGAAAATACTGTCACATGATCTTCTCAAGAGATGAATACGCACTGAAAGAACAGACCAGGTGTAAAGCTTCATGTGCATTTCACCACTAGAAGTTTGAAACTATGCAGCAAAAAAGAGGGGCAAACACCAAGCCCTCAAGAAACACATGCTTTGGTCTCTTGACCGCTCATCTCCCAGCAAAGCCCACTGCAGATAAAACGTGTACCTTCCACGGTTGCTCGCTTGGGCTGGATGGTGATGGCACCCTCTGCGATGTCTTCATGTTGGTGTAGGGGGTTGATTTTGGATCCCCAGCTGTCAGATCCCACCCAAAGGAAATGGCCCACTTGGTCGGCTCTTTTGGCTGCTGCAAGGATCTGCCTGTGAAAAGAATAGGAAAGGTACATAAACAATAAAGAACAGAAGTTGTACACCAGCATATCTGAATCAAGAAAGCAACCCGATTCTCTATAAGTAAAATAATCTAGCTCTTTCCAATAAAAAAAAATCAAAGGTAAAAAAGTAGACCTGAGAATTTATATCCCTAATACATGAAGAAATTTTGTAAACTCATAAAACAGTCAAAGCATTTTGAGTAATTGCAAAGAATATTAAACTTAAGAGATAAGAGGAGAGATATAAATATTCAAGAAACTGGAGGTGCATGTTCACATTTATTAGAAAGGATGGGAAAATAAATTAAAACTAGATGTAAAATACATTTTTCATACTGGTTGAAATGTTCACTTTAGTTTGAGTTTATTTTCGTTCTGTTTTGAGTTTTGGCTCAAGGTGGGAGAACTGACCACACACATTCACAGCTGGTGATAAGTAGCATTTCTTAAAAGCACATGTCAGTATAAATCAAAGTTGTTACAGTATGAAACAGAATTCTACATAAAACTGGAGAAATGTGCAGTTCACTGATTTACTGATGAAAATAGTTTGTAAATAAAAACATGGGAAACCATGTAGTTGAAACGTGTAGTACTTTTGGGAGAGGATGGAAAGATGAGCTGTAACTGCTATCGCAAAAACACAAAAATCCAAGACTGAAGTTCCTTCAACTAGTAGTATCAAAGAAGTGTTTCTTTGCCTCTAAAGATTTGAAGATACCTGGTAGTAAAGATATACAGAGCTAAACACAGGAAAACTGGTTAGAAGATCATATACAAGGTGGCAAAATGAGCCTTCCTTTTTCCTAGGTAATTGGAATGGTAATTTTCTAATAAAATTATAAAGAATAACTGCTCTGGTACTCTGAACACCCAAACAAAAAGGCAGATAATGCCTGTGTTAAACATGGCGATAAGGATGGGAAGGAATGATTAAATGTCAGGATGATTAAAAGTCACTATAGTGTATCAATGATAGTTCTAAGTCTAGAATTATTAATCTCCTGCTTATAGAATGCTACAAGCCAGGAACATGCAGCCCAAGGAAGGAAAGTTTTTCTGGAAGTTCTGAAGCATCCTAGAAAAGGAACCTAGATCATGACATAGATCTTTTGTTTATTTTTTGTTTGTTTGTTCACTTTGGAGACAAGGTCTCACTTTGTAGTTCAAGGCTGGCCCTGAGCTCACTATGTAGCCCAGGCAAGCCTTGAACTCAGCAATCCTGCTGCATTTGGTGCCAGAGTGCTGGGATTACAGGTTTGAGCCACCATGTCCGCAGATGACATAGATCTTTTAAATGCACAGGTCAATTTGAGGTGTGACCAACTCACCCCATCTGATAAGTGCTGCCCATGTACATAGTGCAATACTTTCCTCAATTGCAAACTGCTGAAAGTTATTCAGAATTACAGAAAATCTCAAGAGGAATACAGAAAAAAAAAAGGGACTAGTCTGGGCTGCAGAAGAGATCCTGCATAAAGAACAAATAAACACCCCTAATTGAAAATTATCTTACATGTAATCTGGAATAAGATAAATGAAAAGTAATGTGAAATAATTATTAAAATATGAAATTACAGGGCCAAGGATTTAGCTTAGTGATTCCAGTGTCTGCCTAGCATGCACAAGGTCCCTGGTTCATTCTACTCCTGGTAACCACATATAACAATACCGGGTGGGGTGACTCACACCCACAAGCAATCAGTACCATATACCACAGTGTTGGGCATGGTGACTCACACCTGTAATCTCAGCACTCAGGAGGCAGAGGCAGGAGGATTGCTGAGTTTGAAGTTTGCCTGGGCTACATAACGAGTTTAGAGTCAGCCTGAACTACAAAGCTAGAGCAGCCTGTCTCAAAAAAGAAAGAAAGAAATTAGTTATATTTGGAGAGATAGAGCAAATTCTCCAGAAACTAAAAGAATCAAAAGCTAGAAAATAAGAGTACTAAATACTAAATATAAGGTTTATGTGCAACTAATATTTTAGCACAAATACAGAGAAAATAAATATTTCAATGAAGAAGAATTCAAGCAACTTGAGGTAAATTTTTCAAGAAGTTCAACCAGTGTACAAGTGGCAGCAGAAATAAATCATGTTACACAATGTAAGCTCTTTAGAGATAATAAAGATAACGTAATAGCACTTTAAGCAAAAGTAGGACATGTGTAGAGAAATATGAAACAAAAGGTCACTCTTTCAAGAGCAATGAATGGATGAAGGATGACAGTTTAATGATGCAGTAACAGCAAAATTCTGAGAAAAAAGATAAATTCTAAAAGTCTGTTATTTAACACATGAAGAATCTTGATACATAGAATTCATATATTTCTCCAATTGATCATGTTAGTTTTTCACACTATGTGAGAATATCAGACTCCTCACAAATTAAGAGTACTCATAATTATTAGTCACCACCACATATATCACTTATGTGCCAGAGACCATATATTTTTAAATGAATATTAGATAACATCTGAACATTTGAAATATTAACTAAGTATAGAGTCAGAACAAGAAAACTTTACTTGGTTTACCATCTTTGAAAAAGTTATTAGGGTATGTCCTTTAGGAATATGGAAAATCAGGTATAAAAATCACAACATCTAAAAAAATAAAAAAGGAAGTGTGTGTGTGTGTATTCTTAATATGATGTTAATTGGTTCAAACTGAGTGTCATGAAGATTTCAGCAGGGATCTAAGAAAAATAAGGAATTTCAGATTATTTTATGTATTATTTTATAAGTAAATGTAAAAATAGTGATAGCCCTGTATCAACAATAGAATACTGAAGATAACTGTACAAACAAAAAAACCAGGAACAAAACAAACAAACAAACAAAAAACCAAAGTATTTTAGCCGGGCATGGTGGCTCATGCCTATAACCCCAGCACTCAAGAGGCAGAGACAGGAGGATTGCTGAGTTTGAGGTCTGCCTGGGCTACATAGTGATCTCAGGGCCAGCCTGAGCTACAAAGCGAGACCCTGTCTCAAAAAGAAAAAAAAGAAAAGAAAGAAAAAAATTGATATGATAATACATATTTACAAAATTTTGATAAACACTGATTTTTTTTTTTTTTTGAGACAGGGTCTTGCTCTTTTTGAGACTAGGCTCACTATGTAGCCCAGGCCAGCCTCAAACTCAACAATCCTTCTGCCTCTTCCTCCCGAGTGCCAGGATTACAAGAATGAGCCACCACACCTGGCAACACTGATTTTTATAAAACAGAAATAGGGTAATAGATGTTGGAAGGACAGTAAATCCATATGATGTAAATTCTACCAAAAAAATAAAAAGGATTTCAAATAATTCCAAAGTTGCAATGTCTACAATTTCAAAATAAGATAAAGTTTCAGTACTTTAAATTACAGTATAATCAAAATGATGGAAAGCAGGGTTAGAGAAGGATGTAACAATAAAGTAATTCTTTGCATTAAAATGTACTGATAACAATTTGAATATGTACATTTTCCTTAATATAAAACAATAAAATATCTCTCCTTTGGACTTTAAAACTTCTAATTTACTCAAAATATCAAAAGTGTTTCTTCATTGCTTGAAATCTTAACCTAGAGCAATAAAAAGCAGTTAAGTAAGTGATAACATACCCAAAGGGTGAATTAGACAGCAATAAAAATACATTTCATTTGGCCTGGTGATTTACCTCAGTGGTTCCGACACCTGCCTCACAACACAAGGTCCTGAGTTTGATCCCGGTAACCACATACAATGCTGGGTGTGGTAACTCACACCCACCAGCCATCAATACCACGTACCACAGTGCCAGGACGTAGTGGCTCACGCCTGTCATCCCAGCACTCCGGAGGCGGAGGCAGAGGCAGGAGGATTGCTGAGTTTGAGGTTTGCCTGAGTTCCACAGTGAGCTCAGGGCCAGCCTGAACTGCAAAGCAAGACCCTATCTCAAGAATTAAAAAATAAAACAAACAAACAAACAAACAAACAAAAAACATTTCATTTGATCTTTATGAGGCCCTACTAAAATAGAAAATTCAAATAAAAATCATTTTCAAAAGTTCTAATGCTTTAGTGACTGGCCAATAATTGTAGTAGATACAAGATGGGATTATATTGGAGCACAGAAAAGAGATACTAAGCAATTTGTTATTAATGATATTGAGAAGTGTTGATGGGGCTGGAAGAGGATGAAAATGTAGTAAAAAGCCAGTGAAAGAGGAAAAGACAAAAGCGACACCAACACAAGAATATATGTGATTTAGAGTACAATGTGCAACTTTTGATTTAAGTATGATGAAGTCATTTAAACAAGGAATGAAAATGATAATGTGAACTACTAAAATTACATGTAAAACTATGTCATCTTTATGTTACATGTAATATTTACTGTAAATATTAAACCAGTATATTACTCATGACTATTTCTGAGTTGGATTTGTGGGATTTAAAAGAAAAAATTTAAAATTTATTTTTTGAGATTATTCTAATTTTTAATTTTTTCAAGGTAATGAAAGGATCTCTAAATTTTTACTTTAAGAAATGAATATAGTGGGCTGGAGATTTAGCTCAGTGGTTCTGATGCCTGCCTCGCAAGTGCAAGGTCTGGAGTTCAATCCCTGGTAACCACATACAATGCTGGGCGTGGTGACTCACGCCCACCAGCAAACAATACCACATACCACAGTGCTGAGTGTGGAGGCTCATGCCTATAATCCCAGCACTCGGGAGGCAGAGACAGGAGGATTTCTGAATTTGAGACTTGCCTGGGCTACATAGTGAGCTCAGGGTCAGCCTGAATTACAAAGTGAGACCCTGTCAAAAAAAAAAAAAGAATATAGCAAGAGTATTTCTCTTCATTTTCCAATGGATTTATAGTGGGCATGTGTTAGAAGTTCTCAAAACAGTATCTCAGAAAAGTATTTTTCTCTTGTTTAAAATCCAAATGTCTGTATCCATGACTGAGTTAGCCTTTAACAGTTCCAAAATCTAGACACTGATGTCTTCTCACCACTATTTTTTGACAAGGGATTTGAAGTTAATGTCCTGAGAAATCTCAGAATGTCCCACGTACACTGTAAATCTTGGAAGGAAGAACAGTAAAGAGTATTTACCCTTCAGACCTTTGGTTTTTAAGAGCATGTTTGGAAGAAACGTATATACACTTGACTTTCATTGCTCAGAAAGCATTTGCTGCTACTATTACCATGCATTATAAAATATAATAGCATTTAACACCCAATAAATGAATATTATTAATGATGATATATTCTTTCCATTTTTTGTAGGTTAAGTCTCATAGCCCATTAAGATAAACGTGAGGGCACATACTAGCAGGTATTTTATATTTAGCAAACATGTAAAATACATACTAGAAGAATTTGAGATGATGATTAAGAAGGATATTAGATAGTAAGAAGGATATTACTGAAATAATCAGAACACAAGGACAAGAATATAAATAAAAATCATTTCTAATGAAAAATTAAAACCAAGCTACATCTGTACAAGTTTCCAGTTGAGTGTGATCATGATGTATATTTAGAATGTATCAAACTCAAAGGGAAAATAATACATACTTAAGATTGATCAAAAACCCATCCCAAGAAGAATATACATGAAACAGACTTTGGAGAATAGGTTCAAATTCAACAGAAAGAGAAAAGGGCTCACAGGCACTGACCACGCTGAGGTGCAGGTGGAACATGCTAGAAGACTAGAGCTGTGTCCTCTGAGCAGACAACAGGGTGACTCAAAGTCAGGTCTAAAACGGGTCTAAGTGTAAATTCTCATGAAGTTCAGAAAGAAAAGCTTGGATTTAAGTCATTAAGTTCAGAGCATTAGGCCAGGCATTTGACCTAGAACCACTGTTAAGGATACAAAAATCAGTCAAATGAGGCAGTGTCGCCCACTGTGATAGCTCACGCCTGTAATCCCAGCACTCGGAAGGCAGAGGCAGGAGGACTGCTGAGTTCGAGGCTTGGCTGAGCTACATAGTGAGCTCAGGGCCAGCTTGAACTACAAAGTGAGACCCTGTCTCAACAAAGAAACAAACAAACCCAAGTGAGTTACTGTCTCTTTCCTAATGATACCTACAGACTAATGGCAAATGCTGACAATAATTAGCTATGTGAGAACATAGAATTACAACACTGATATAAACTAAGAGATTGGATTATCATCAAGCATTAATTTCCCAAAGCCATACTGTTGGGAGAAATCTTCTTTGACAAAGTGACACTAGAGATTTTCCTTCCCCACTTCATTAGTCCTTTGTCAATAGGGACAAAAACATTCACATTCCAAGTCAGAGGAAGAGAAAGTACTAACAAAAACTTAGTAGAGGAGAAATTCAAATAAACCCTCTGCTTGCACTGCAAAAAACTGAGATCATTCAGAAAGAATTAATACAAAGATAAACTAGGCCAGATCTTCGCAAAGTTAGCCCAAAAAGAATTTTCATTTTATTGATGGGAGAAATGACACCCAAAGAAGCTGAGAATCATTGGAAGGAAACTGCCCAAATGAAAACAGTACTTTGGCTCATCTAAGTAACCAACTGGTCTCAAGTGCCAGCTCAGTATGTCTCCATGCATTAGTCCTGCCACCCATGACGGGGGTCAGAGTCTTGAGCTGCAAGATGGATGGACTTGCTGTGTGTAGAATACAAGGGACACAGAGACAGACAAGAGTGGGAGGCTGGTGACAATGACAACCAAAAACTCAGGTAAGAAGTAAAATGACCTGCACACTTCCGTTTCACTCAGCAAGATTTATACACCTTCAAATCCCATGATGTACGATTTTAAACTAGAGGACAGACAGATTTCAAACACAGTGCTTTCCCATCAGTGAAGTGTAAACTGCCATGTCTCTGTGAGACAGCATTCACATTTTTTAAAAATGACACATTTTTGTCTTAGCACTTTATTTTCCAGGAATTCAGCTTATAAAAGCTAATAAACAAAATACATTTATATATTACACATTTGCATTACATTAATATATATTTACATACCACATAATACACTATGCATTGGGATTACCATATTTGCCTATTTATATTTGTGCATAAAGATTTGTGGGACAAGGAATTTATTACAGCATTATTTATAATTGTAAAATTCTGCAATCTAACTTAAATGTCAATCGACAAGAGGACAGTGAGATAAATTATAGTACATATATGAAATGGAATTCTGCATAGTTATTAGAAAGATTAACTAGACCTAAGAGTGGTGATATTCAGTTTATTCTGATAAAATACTAAGTAAAGAAAGCCAAGATCCAGGAATGGTACTCTATGTCTATAATCCTTGATACTTAGGAGGCTTAGGCAGCATGTCTGAAAATTTAAGATCCAGTATGTGAAGCTGTGACTGTCTGAAAAAATATAATGTATAGATTTAGTATAAATATATTACAATACACATTACATCTATTTGTCTATCTGCCTCTCTGACTGTCTATCATACACCAATACAAAATGTAGAGACTAGTAATGACCCAGTCCATCTTGAAAGGAAAATTTCAGAGATTTTTTTCCCCTTTTACATTTTAATCTTGCAATGTCTGACAGTCATTCATTATAAACAGACAAATAAAAGTAAAGATTGTGGATCTGACTGGTAGTGGTTAGCAAAGAAGAAGGTGTCACTTTTACTCTAGTAACCTTTCAAGGGTTGGCTCTACTTGGCTGAAGATGCAAAAAACTATGAAAAGAAAATCAGACTGCAAGCAGATTCTTCAATTCAAATGAGATTCAACTAAGGCAAGAAAAAGGAAGAAATGGAGACTAGAGAGTTAGCACAAATTTTGTTTTGAATATACAACATAAAGCACTGAAAGTAAATAAGTATGATAAGCAATAAAATGCAATTTTCTTTTTAGAATAACAGGAATCACTCTTTGATTAAAATCTCAGATATTTGGATATAAATTTTAATAAATTAGCCTTTAAATTATCTTTTTAAAAATAATTGAATACATTTATCTTCTAAGTGAAAGAAAATACATGACGGCAACATGCTGCTATTTTTGGGTTTAATTGTAACTACCTGTGTTGGGAGTAAAGCAGACACAGACATTTTCATCATATGATTATAGATTTTGTCTTATGCTTTGTTTTCCTTTCTTTACCCACTTCTTGATCTGTCTGTCTCCTCAGTCTGCAACATGCACATGAACAAATTTCACCGATGATCCTTACTTTATATCCTCATCGTTGGCAAAAATCACGACGGCCCTGGAGTTGGGAGTGTCCAAGAGCTGTTTGATAATTCTGTCAAAGTCAATGGTCCTGTCTTTGCGCTCTTGGGGGATTCTCACCGACTGAGCAATGCAGAGCCCACCTGTTTAAGACAAAGAAAGCACAGGGTCAACAAAGTTCTCAAAGTGACATGAAAAGAACCAGAAAGGGTAGCTGTGGAGAAAGGAACCTTGAATTCTGAGTAAACTGTACTTCCTTGGCCACGCACATGGGTCGAGAAGGTATAAGGCAACAGGTTGAGTCCTGACTTGATAATGATTCCTGAACTCAATGAACCTACCGCCTCATTCTCTTTGCAAAGCACTTGTAAATGTATGATCATGCTCAGAATCCCAGGGGTATTCCTGAAGAGTTAGCTTCAGGTTCATAAATGAAGTGGATGGATTTGGGCAGATCTTTCAAAGGAGTAATACACTACACTGAAACAATGAAGCAAGCACAGATAAAGCTCACGTCTACATCTTTAAATTTTATATTATGCCCTTAAAGTAAAAGCTGAAAAATCCAAGTCCAAATTGTTCTGAGATTCAAAGCAAGCTCTTAGTTATAAGACCCTGTAAATTGACAAAGTTAAACACCACTAATACATAATGGCTTAAGAAAGACTATTCCTATTCAAAAAGAAGGAATAGGTCAAGGAAAACAATGGGACCAAAGCCAGACGGAAATCCAGGAGGGCCAACATTAAAACCTGTAGTTCCTAGTCCAGCCCCTGGGGCAGGATGTGACAAGATATGATTTAGAGGGTGTGGGTTTCCTTGCCTTTTAGGCACTGCAGGGGGTTGTTTCCCTGTTGGCTTCTCTTTGGGCTGCGTTTGCTCAATGCTTGTGGCTTCCTCACAAATTCCAGTTTTCTGGCTTTTCCAGCTTTCTGGGCCTGCACTGCACTTTTGTGCTTCAATTTCAGAATCTATACACTGCCTTCACTCAGGCACATGGCCTGGAAGCCTTTTCCAAAATACGGGTGGAAATGTCTCCCACCCCATAACTCTTACACTGTACACCAATGTCTGCCATGGGCTTGGGTGACAGCCAGAACTGCTCCAGCAGGGCCTTCTCAGTATGCGGATGATTTAGCATTGGAAACTGAATCCTAAGAAACCAGTTCCCTGGGTGGCCTTGCTAAAGCAGGGCCCAGGAGAGCTCTCTTCTCAAAGTCAAGTCTTGAACTTGTAAAGGATGGGGTCTTACAGATGCCGACATGTCCTCAAGCCAGTTTTCCTATTGTTCTGAGACAAAGTGTTGAGCTATTTTAATGCTAATTTTTGTCACCCCCCCCCCCAAACTTCTCTGCTCTATCTGTGCAGTCTGTTTTGTTTTTTCTTCAGTTAGGGTCTTGCTTTGTCATATAGGCTGGACTTGAACTCACTAAGTAACCCAGGCTGACCTTGAATTTCTGATAATCTGAACCTGCCTCCCAAGTCCTAGCATTACAGATATGCACTACTCTGACCAGCACAGGTTCTTTCTTTCTGCCAAAACTGAAATCTGTTTAAATGGGATTTTTGCTCCTGGTTTTCAGGAGCAGTATGACTAAAATCAGCAAACAGTATACATGCTACAGCCTAAACTTAAAATTTTCTCTGCCTAATTGACTTCCTCTGTGTTCAAGAGATGCCTGTAATCAAAAGCTCACACCTAGAAAACTGACAACTGAGTAGTAGGGAGGTTTCTCCAAACACAGAAAAAATGTAAATCATGATACAAAACTGAACTCCATTACACTTTATTTTTGAGTTGTCTTTATGTGTTCTCAGTCTTTAGCTTTCAGGAAATCACTTCTGGTCCTTCTTTCAAATATAGATGTCTAATCATATTATCAAGTAACTTGACCTAACAGCTATTTCTAGAACAATATATAGAAAAAGGGTACATATACTCAAGAATGATGGAGCATTTATTAATACAGTTCTTATTTGGGTCACTAGAGGAAAAAACAAATTAAGAAATAAAAAATTCATATAGAGTACATTCTCAGACCATAACAGTAAATTATTAAAATCAGTACTAAAAGGTAACAGGAAAATCCAAATACTTGGAAATTAGACAACACATTTGTAAATTATTTACAGGTCAAAGAGCATCAAAAAATCTTCAACATGTCTTGAGGGTTAGTCATAGAGCTCAGTGGTAGAAAGATTGCCTGACATGTACAAAGCCCTGAGTTCGGCTCACAAAAGCTACAAGTGAATGAATGACTGACTGAAAGAATGAGGGAACAAAAAGCCTTTCAATAAAGAGCATAAGTCATAATTAAACCAAACCCTTCCTCGGTAAATAAAAATACATGTCATGAAGAGAGTAACATCAAAATTTATTATAGCTATAGCCTCTTTTAGAATATCTTATCACATGCTTATATTACAAAATGGGAAAAATCTAAAATCAGCAACCTAACTTTCCATCTTGAAATTAAAAAGCACAGTTGAAAAAACATACTCCAAAAGAGAAAGACATGAAAAAAATAAACCAAGCCAAAGAATGTGAAGAAACAGAAAAGATAAATCAAAAACCAGCTGAATAACTTTGTGTCAGTCAATTCAGCTATGTAAACTAATGGGAAGAGTTCTTTAAAGCATACAAATTACCAAAAGTAAGTGAAGAGAAATAACTTGCAAAGTCCTATATAAATTAAAATGATCAAATCACAGGGGAAGAAGTACCCCCCCCCCAAAAAAAAGACTGAAGCTCAGATGGATTCACTGGTCAATTCTACCAAATAACCTGTGCAACTTATTTTAGAAAACAGGAAAGGAGGTCTGTGTTACAAAAAAGAGTAAAATGTTAGAAACCAGCTGAGCGGCTAGGGCAGGCTGTGATTGCAAGATGGCAGCCACTGCTAACGTGAGCCGTGGATGGTATGTTAGCTGCTGCCAAGCCTGTGCCATTAAGTATCAGGGGCATCAGCACAGCGAGCATCATTGTATGATGGCAATACTTTCATAAGATAGACTTATGGGATTGTTTGTGGGATATAAAAACTTGGTTCCAGAGTTTGGAAGAAAAGAAAGCAGGGTGCCTACACGTGGGATTTCTGGAACCCAAGAGAAAGGACGAACAGAAGGAAATGAAGAACCTCTGACATTTTATTGACAACAACCTGGACAACAACAACCACTGAGGATTCGGCCAAGACGAACCTGCAAAACCAGCCCGCAGGTCTAACGGGTAAGAAGCAGTCACAGACAGGAGTGTTGCTGTTGTCTTTTTTTTTTTTTTTAACCCAATAAAACTTTCGTGGCCTTCAACTTAATTTTGCTTGGATGTTTGCTAAATTCCACACAGTGTTTGCTCATGTAGAAAAGCAAATGTTAGTGTTAGATACAGAAATAATATGATAAACTGGTCCGGTGGGTGAGCTTTTTTCTCATATGTAAAAAAAGCAAATTTCATTTACTAAGAGTCTGAGGGGATAAGACTTCTACTGAAGTGGTTCATTTATTGCTTTATTTCTGCTCCTGGTATGAAGCAAAAAGAGGCAAATTGACATTGTTTAACCTGTAGGAAACTGTGAAGTGCAGAAGCTACTAGAAAGTTTTCTGTATTCGTAGAGTTATGAAAGGCTATGACCTTGTAGTTGATCCATTTTATTACAGTATGTCAAGTAGTCTAAAGTGTGAAAGATCTGAACTTAGTAATTTTCCTTAATTTTTAAGAGACAAAAGTACTTGCAAAGAAAAATTTAAAAGTATTAGAGAAGTTGCTCCATTTTAATCTATTAACAACTGGCAGAAAGTCAAAAAAGTAAACATACATTTATCAATATTTGAACTGTGTTGTCTTCTTAAATTCACCAAAACAGTAAAAGTAAAATGATTTACACTAAATTATTTTTAAAAATTTAGTCTTCAAATCCTGTACTGTATTTCAGTGGTTTCTTAAACTCATATAAAAATTCCATACATTCTGAAAGCTCTAAAATAATCATGCATTCTGAAAATATGTCATTTATTTAAAAATCTAAGTACTTTGAAAAAAGGTTTTTTGAAGTACTAAGAGCTATACTTAGGGCCTTCATACTGAATCCACCAATAAAAACATTTTATTTCCCTAGTTGTGAGATAGACACTCACTAAGTATCTCAATTGCCCAGGCTGGGGTTAAACTATCTTCCTGCTTTAGCATTCTTCTATGCATGTCTGACTACAACTGGCCAGTTTAAACTTTTTTAAAACTGAAAATACTGAGAAACAGTTTATCTAAAAAAGTATATTCATACGTTCCTAAAATTTTTCTTTAAAAAAAAAACACCAATTCTAATATACATTAGTGGATTTCATCCAAAGAATGTGAGGTTAACTCATTTTATTTGAAAATAAGTCGTTATAATTCTCATGTGATTAGACTAAAAGCACAAAATCTCAAAGTTATGTCCAAAAACACCAAACAAAAATAATTATATATTCAAGATAAAAACCATACAGTAGAGTCAGGAGAGATTTTCTTCAGTAATAGGTATATGTAAACAGCCCACAGTCAACATGGCATTTGATGGTAAGAGACCATAACCAGACCAGGTTTTCCTCTCTGTGACAGCAATGTATTGGCAGTTGTTGCTGGGATAAGGGATGAACAACAGGTGTACAAGCCGCAAAAAGGAAAAGTGGTCTCATTTTGCAGAAGCTACCACAGTCTGTGCAGACATCACTCCTTGGCATAAACATGTAATTCATAATACATAGCTAAGTGTTCTGGTTGAGACCTCAAATGTCCCCAAGTTGTCTCGTATGTTTAGGGTTGGGGCTTCTGGTCCTGAGGGCTCTAACTTCATCAGTGGAACTTAGTCCATCGATGAGAATAAATTTACAGCATTATTAAGAGGGAAATGAAACACAGGAGTTGGTGTTAAGCAAAGGGAGTATGCCATGTGGCTGTTTTCTTGGGAACTGCACTTGGCCTTTCCTCGCCAGCTCTTTCTTTCTTAGCTTCTAAGCTGCCATGGGATGAGTAGCACATGTCCTGTTGCACTTGGGGCACACAGCAACAGAACCAGCTGACAAAGCCTAGGACCTAAGAAACTATGAGCCAAAATAAACTATTCTTTACATTGTATATTTCCCCCAGGTATTCTGTCACAGACACAGAAAGCTGATGAAACACAAGATAACAGGATATACAGAAGTCAATTCTGTGCCTGTATATTAGCACCTAAGAGTTCAAGTTTGGAATGAAAGACGATGACATTAATAAAATCACCTTATAAAAGCAGAACTTATTTACCAAAGCTTATGCAGGAGTTGCATGTTGGAGACTACAAAAAAAAAAAAAAAAGGCTAAACTTCTAAAATTCTAAACAAATTTTCCCCAATTTAGAGTTCGTACTAAATCAAAATTTCAATGACCTTTCTGTATCTTCTCAGATTTCAATAGCTACATTGACATTTATATGAAAAGGTACAAGAATTAAACCTCCAAACCAATTCTGGAGAACAGAGGTAGAGCTTCATACTACTGCCATGTAAGACTTAGCACCAATTTAGAGTATACCTAAGACTATAGTATTGATAAATATATAAACACTGAGGGAAAAATAGAGACTCATAAACAGACCACTGGAAATACCATCAACTGATCATTGCTGAGTGGAAATATAAAAAAGGAAGAAAAGTCTGGAATATTTGCATATTCATGTGCACAAATAATGAAGTTGCCTGGTGTGGTGGCTCAGGCCTATAATCCCAGCACTCGGGAGGGAGAGGCAGAAGGATTGCCGAGTTTGAGGCTTGCCTGGGTATATAGTGAGCTCAGGGCCAGCCTGAACTAGAAAGTGGGACTCTGTCTAAAAGTAAATAAATAAAGTTAACAAATAACTAATACTGTATACAATATTAATTCTAGATAATAAATAGTAATAGCCACAAAAATTGTAGAAAAAAGCAAAGGGGAAATCTGTATGATCTTGGATATAGCAGCTGTTTCAATATGGTATGAAAAGTACCATATACCAAGAAAAAGATAAAAATTAGATTTTATAAAAATATTGTGAAAGACAGTATTAAGAAAGTAAAACATTGCCTAGAAACTAGGACAAAGTTATAAACCTGATATGGATTTTCTCCAGAATGGGAAAATGGCATTTAAACTCAACAATCAACCAACAAAAACAAAAAGATAAAAAAAGCAAATACTAACTTAATAGACAGTTTTGCCAAAAGAAAAGCCATGGAAATACCACAGAAGTATGTGAAGTAGCACTCGATAACACTTGTCAGAAAAAATATTAACATTACAGAGATATACCACTACATACCTAGTAGAATAGCGTAATAGAAAACAAACAATACCGAATTCTAGAAAAGACTCAGAGTGATGACAATGTTCATTCATTGCCGTTAGGAGTGCGCAACAATGCAGCCACTTTAGAAAACAACACGCCATTTAAAGTTCCACACTGAACAGACAGATCATACAATTCCCAAGGATTTTATGTGAATGGCAACTCTGTTTACACAAATGTGCACACATTTACAACTACTTCATTCCTAATCACAGACAACAAATCATTAGTCCACTGATTAATGGATACACAGACAGAACACTACTCAAAAACTGTTGGTTCACACAAGAATGTTTATAAATATTAGATGCATTCTGCTAAGTGAGAGAAGATAAGCTGCAATTTCCCGGTACTGAAACGGAAGGGCTAAAGGCAAAAAGAATTATTCCTAACACACTACTCTGACTGTAAATTTCTTTCTCGCAGGGATAAAAGGTGGTGCTTCTGAAACTCTTTTTGACACACAAGCAGAAAAAAAAATAAACAACAGGGGCTTCTCTCACTGTCAGAAGAAAAGTTTGTGAATCAGCAAAGGAACAAGGCTGGAGATAAGGAGCCTGGAATACTCAGATCAGTTTCAGAAAGGTTAGTATAAAACCACATTTTAAAGGGAGGGAGAGATATTTACATACATGAATATAAGTATGCATTTATAAATCTATATGTATGTGTTTCTGTGTTTGCACTTCCTAGCACTATCCTGAGGTCCTGTGTGCAATTAATATCCACAACACCTAGTGCCCACATGTTCTTTTCAAAATGGCATCTTTTGGGCTGGAGATTTAGCTCAGGGGTTGCGGTGCCTGCCTCACAAATGCAGGGTTCTGAGTTCAATCCCGGTAACCACATACAATGCTGGGCGTGGTGACTCACACCCACTAGCAATCAATACTACATACCACGTGGTGGCCAGGTGTGGTGGCTCATGCCTGTAATCCCAGCACTCAGGAGGCAGAGGCAGGAGGATTGCTGAGTTCCAGGCTTGCCTGGGCTACATAGTGAGCTCAGGGCCAGCCTGAACTACAAAGCAAGACACTGTCTCAAAAAACAAAAATAAACAAACAAAAAAAACAAAACAAAAAAAAAAACAAAATGGCATCTTTCAACACAAAAAGCATGTCGCTGTGGAAAACTGACTAATTCTAAGACTAGGGTAAGCCTCAATCAAGATTTATCCTGGGTCACCATGCTTAGGTAAGAAGTAGACAGAACAAAAGAGAAAAGTCTAGGTTCATGTCAGAAAGATATAGGAGCCAATCTAAAAGACTTTTCAACAAGTAAAGCTAAACCGCTAGAGACAAAATAGTGATGTCATGAATCCATACCAATATAGATGCCACAGTAAGCAAGGAAATATGTCAGAAAGAAGGAATGGACCTTTCTGCCACAACAGCTCCAAACAATAAAAGCAGGAGAAATAAGGGCAATAGAATACCATTAGAATATTAAAATTAATAATTTCTACCAGAAATACACATTGGGAAATGCTAAAACTGGCTGGAAAAACTATACAGTAAAACTGGACATTTATATCACCTAAAAATATCTCTTCAGACATGTATATTACCTAAGAGCTCTCTTCTGTGTGTATCTATATATATATATGTGTGTGTGTGTGTGTACATATTTTATGCATGCATGCCTGTGCATATATACACATAATTTACTCAGTTGGTTTTTAACACGTACGTACAAGTCTTGATTCTCTTCCTTTGAAGAGGAGGACATTCATGTGCTCTGATGTGAATACACGTGTCCCTCCCTGTATGGTATACTAGTGCCTAATACCCATGTGATGGTGTTACCAGTTTCCAGGATACATTGCTGGTGGTAGCCACAAGGGTAGATTTTGAAAAACGCTTTTGGGTCATCCCTATCAGTTGGAGAGAGTGTTGTGGGACTAGGATTTGTGCATTAATGTTCTAGCACACTTTTTAGGGAGCTCTTAAGATGGTGACATAGTGAGAAGAAAGGAAGCGGATGGATCGTTAAACTGTGTTATAAAGCAAATCATAACAGGAAGAACATCAGGAAAGGCATCTCTGGGCAATGGCTATTATAATCTCCTTACCATATTGCTCCAAGTCTGGAAGGCATTATGCATGAGGGAGACAGGAAACCACCTGCAAATTGGCCTGGGGCTGCTGGTGAGAAGAAATGGATACTATACCATCGACTTACTCTGCAGGAGAAAAAGAATCATTCTGGATGGAAAAACCAGCTTCCCTCAGTCTTCAATTACAGCTGAATGATTAAGCAAATGAGAGCAAACTCCATTTGGTGTGTGATTAGTGGAGGGGCGGTCTATACTTTTGGGTGGAGGGCTCGGCTAGCATGTGCTGGGGGAATAACACATGCTGTTCCATGACTGCAAAACTGGGAAGCTCCACCCTCTTACAGAGAACCACGCACAGGTAGGCATTATCAACTGAACACAAGAAAGAAGTGGTCTATTACCACAGTAATGGCAAAGAACACATTCATCAAGCTGAAACGTAATTAAAGAAGGTTAGAAAACAAAACAAAAGAGATGCACATGCTGTTTTGCTCTTATCCTGTAAGGCTTGAGTTGAACCCATGCACTGAAAACACAATCATTTTGCTTGTATCAGATCCATAACAGAATGTGGCAGGTCTACAAATTCACTTATCCTGTATGGAGAAGACTCAAGCATTCAGATTAGGTCAAGCCTATTGTGCCAGAAATGTGTCCTTATAATAATACAACGTAGGTTCTGTGTGTCACCCAACAAGGAATGGGGCACCGTGTGTGCACACACTCGCATGCACATCCAAGCCATGTTCAGATATCAGGTGGCTCATTCTCAATGACAGTGATAACTCAGCATGTGAAATCATATTTGCATCTGAAGCTGCTGCTCTATTAAATGCAAATTCACTCTCTGTGGTTTATGTCCAGCCAAGTCCCTCAGAGGGAATTTGGCTTGCCCACTGGGACATGTCTGATTCTACTTGGTCACCACCATACATAAGTCAATTACACATGAATAATAAATTGTTCAGCAGCAAAGACTTAAGAAACTAATTTTTGAAGGATATTCATTTGCCTGTGAAATCTGCTTGGTATCTGACTGTATCATTTGGTGTTGCAGCTGCCCAATTAACTCACACTTCTGGGAGCATAAAGACACACACCTGAATAGTCTCATCATAAATGGAAAGAAAGGGCCATTCCACGTAGAGGACAGTTCCATTCATGAGAGTGTGGACTAACTAAGCCTGTTTACAGTGGCTTGAGATACAAGCAACTGAGATAATGGGAATAACTGAGTCTGAGAAATCAATCTGCTTCTTGATTTGCAGCAGAAACCTGGTCAGTTTTTTGTCTGCATGTGGTAGGGAACAATCTATAAAAGAAGAAGGACCCCGGGAGTCAGAAAACAGATTATTTCCAATAAAATGTTTTTCTTTCTCTAGTGCTTATAGATCCTTGTCCATCTATAATGCAAAAGCAAGAAGAAACAATTTAGAGTTTATAACTCAATCCTGAAACTACTTCTACATAATATATCTTTACTGATAATTAGGCCTGTTATTTAGACATGCCAATTCATTTAGAAAATATTATGTGAAAGGTTGCGTAGGATGTTTTTAGAAGAAAAATATAAGTTGAATGAGGATTAGAATAACTAGAAAACTGAGATCCAGACAGAAAAATAGTATTAATCATATCAATCAGAAGAATAAGGGCCCTCTGACCTCCATCTACATGTTCAGTATCTTTGTCAGGGCTATATTTCATCTAACACAGTCAGGTCATTCTGCCCTATGCAATAGGAAGAAACAGGCATTGGAAAGTTAAGTAATGCATCCCAAGTCACAGTTTTAGCTGGAAGGAGTTATGAGTCAAACTGAGTCACAATCCATGGCTGGGCTCACAGCTGAATGGGGTATTAGAAAATGGGGCCCATCTGGAGGCAAAGAGTCCCTGAGGGCATGACTTTGATTGGTTGCAGTCTGCTCTGCTCCTCTTCCTTTGTCTACTTTCAGGATGCACAGTATGAGCAGCTCTCTTCAGTCATGGTATTAGTGGCACCAAGCCAGCCCACCACAGGGAGAAACCTCTGCAAACGTGATTTAAAATAAACCTTTATTCCTTTAAGTTACATTTGTTAGGTACTTTGTTTCAGCAGTGGAGAGCAGACTAATGTATATGGTATAAAGGGTTAATGATATAGAAAACATTTTTGTAGAAGAAGCGAAGGATTTAAGATGCAATGTGAGATGGAATGTTATGTATCTGTGGAAGGAAAGACACTTGGAAGAAAAAGATCAAAATGGAAAGGTCAAGGTCACTGTACATAACGACTGTCCAACCTATACCTCCTTGTCTTTTTTACTAGTTTGTTTGGCTGAGTGTTGTGAGGTGTCTAATATACCGAGCAATCGCTGGTCAGTTCTCACAGCTAAGAGCTACTATCATATGCCGAGCTATTACTCTCCTCACAGCACCACTAAGCCATAAGTAAAAGGCTGAAAACCAACTCCTAAAACTTATAATCCAGAAAATAGATGGAATGAGAATCCCTGACATTATGCAGCACTGAGCAGAAGTAATAGTATTAACAGCCACCTTCTGATATAGTAGAAAAGTGGACCACCTTTCTGTGTGAACTACCCACGGTTAGTTTCCTGTTATTTCAGACTTAAATTTGACATGATCTTGGCTTTCAGAGAATCTCCACCTCAATATAGACAGGAGAGAAAATTCATGGGAAGTCAAAAAATCAAAAAGCAAAATGAAAGACCCAAGAATCACCAGTTAGAAGAGGGCAGCATGAGAAAAGAAGATGGCTGACATCACATAGATTTGTGAACAATTTCCTGGGGAGCAGAGGAACAAAAAAATGGAAAGAGGTAATTACTCATATGAAAACTGGAAATATAATTTGGTGACAAAAACATCCATGTTGGAGACCTGAGACTTAGTAGTTTAGGAATCTTGCTCTTTCTTAGCTGCTAATTCTGCCAACTTTTGAGACATTGACATCACTTCCTTGATTGAAAAGGGAGAGAGAGGAGAGCGAAAAGCATGGTCAGGTGAGTAGCAAAAGAAAAGGCTCAGTAGCCAGGACGTACATAACACTGTGCAGAGACGGGTTTGGCTCCATTAAAGTACTACAAAGACCAAGAGTTAGACTGCACATGATGACCTAACCCACAAGAGTTTATGTATTTGGACAAGAAATACTCACGGCGTGTTAAAAGGAAGGAATCAATCAGTCAGACAAAACTTGGGCACTATCTAGATAGGCTAATTAGGACTTCATCCATTATATCTTGCAGCCAAAAAAATACAGGACAGGAAGTCAGTATTCCAGAATGTCAGTGGCATCATTTGTCCATAAAACCGTTGCACTGAACTCTGGGACACGTCGGTCAAGGTTTAGAGCAATCTCGAACAAAGGTGTATAAATTCCATCTAAACTGACTTTATGCCCCACATACCAAGAGAACACTTTCTCCAACCATCTTGTGATATACACAACTGAAGAAGCCAACCCAGAGAGGGTAAGCGCCTGTGTTAGAGCTGAGACCAAAATCAAGCTTTCTGAATACTGCTTCACATTCTTTGAGTTGCTGAAGCTACGCTGTAAGTTACTTGCTTTATAGTTCACATATTCATTAATTCAGGTAACATACTACTAAACAACTGCTGTGTTTTGGCACTCTTAGTTGCTGGGAACAGAGAACTCGATATAAAAGACAAACATCCTCCTCACTTGCACAAGGATCCATACTAATAGGAATGTTCTCCTTTTTATATTCTGTTCAAGGTTGGAAAGACCCCTGCAAATGCTCTGAGTTTAGCTCACAACCCAAATCTCAGCACAGAACAGCAAGTTCTCCTCAACAGCTGGTATCTCGGTAGGTCGCAAGTGGGTTAATCAAGGAGGTGCTCTGATCCAGGAAGCCAGCGTAAGGCAAGCTGTTCATTTCCCTGAACAAGAGCTAAGGTATCGGCTGATTTTTTACAGTCACCGGTTTTCCCTGCAGCTCAAGTACCCTTGGCAGCCAACTGTCACTTATCTCCAGGCAGATTTTCTGTCTGATGCCCCACTGTATCCCTTGGATAATAAAAAGGACACCCATTTATAGGTCTCCAGTGTGACTGGGGTGACTCAACGACAGATTTCTTTCAGTCAGTTCTCAGTGGAATATTATGTGAGGGGCAAACGAAGCAGGCAGAGCTTATGATTCATTCTCCTCTTGAGGAAGATGGACTAGTAAGGTATCATGTCTGTGTAGAAATTCTTCTAGGAACTTACAATTTAGTGGTAGTTAAGGGGTAGCATATATGTAAAGAAAACTTGCATTTCTAGGCCAGTAATTTTAAAGCCGTGTCCTTATTTTTGTGTACATTCTTCTAATCTATGTGCATATTTCTTGCCCTGCTATATTATAGAAAAATAAAACTTCAAGTGTACTATTTCTCATGAATGATTTACTAAAGAGCACTGTCATTCCTTTTTATTATTTCTTTCACCAAAATACTAACTCCCCTTCCTTAATAACTGGTTTAACATCTCCAAAGCTATTTTTTTTTTTTTTTTGAGACAGGGTCTCGCTTTGTAGTTCAGGCTGGCCCTGAGCTCACTATGTAGCCCAGGCAAGCTGCCACGAACTCAGCAATCCTCCTGTCTCTGCCTCCCGAGTGCTGGGATTAAAGGCGTGAGCCACCATGCCCCGCACTGCGGTATGTGGTATTGATGGCTGGTGGGCGTGAGTCACCATTCCCAGCATTCTATGTGGTTACCTGGATCGAACTCAGGATCTTGCGCTTGCGAGGCAGGCGCCGGAACCACTGAGCTAAATCTCCGGCCCTCTCCAAAGCTATTTTTAATCTCCGTAATTTTTTTTGTTTTTGTGGCTCTGTTCTGGTGCCTGAACCCAAGGCCACGTGCACACTGAGAAAGTGTCCCATGCCTGCGTTGCAATCCCAGCCCTGCCTCCGTTTTGACTTCAAGGCCACCAGGACTGTAAGAGCTGGCAGAACTGGAGGTCCTAGTGCATTTCATCAATGAGGTGACTGGGCCTTGCAAATCAAGTAAATTTGTCAGATGCCACATAGCTGAAGGCAGGACAAAAAGTGAAAACTCTTGAGCCTCTGTCCAGAATTATTTCCTTACCAGCCTTTATGCATTATTGTTAAGAGTTCTCTCTTTCCCCACTCCTCATTTTTCTTTTCTTTTTAGACAGGGTCTCGCTTTGTAGTTCAGGCTGGCCCTGAGCTCACTATGTAGCCCAAGCAAGCCTCGAACTCAGCAATGCTCCTGTCTCTGCCTCCTGAGTGCTGGAATGACAGGCATGAGCCACTAGGCCCAGCCCCACTCCTCACTCTTGTCCATCACAGTTCTCCATCCAGCAGGATAAAGAGAATGCTTGTAACTCCTACATGATCTTCAAGAATGTCAAACCCTTCTGAGAGTAGACACACACAATCTTTTCATTCAATATATCAGTGCTAGACGTTTTAACTCAAACCTACCAAACAAATGTGTTTCTTGGGATAGCTATAGACAGGAAAATGGAGTGGTCTTCATCCTGGCAACAGGAATGGGGATAAGTTATAGTCAGATCTGAAGATCTGTTCTGTGTGAACAAGGGCATGATTCAATACAGTGTATACAGAATTGAACTTAAAAATAAACATTATATACCTTTATACTCTCAACTTGGACAATAGCTTTTAACACTGGACATCAAAACTGTGTAAAATGATCAAGGGAGGTCAAAACATAAATTAACGTTTAACAATTCTGCTCATTTCAACATCTTTTCCTGTAGCTCTATTGACGCTTCCTGTGATGTGAGTGTAACTGCTAACCTAACCTCTCTTAAGACTTCAAAAACTACATAAACCATTACATGTCACTTATAAAGACTTCAAGTATCTGTCACTAATAAAAAATCTTGTTGTGGATCCATGTGTAAGCCTCAAACCAAAGTGGAAATAAATGAACCCCACACTCTATGGTTTTAGTAATGTGCTATGCTCATTGTTCTGCATCAAGTCCAGAGTAAATTTATGAGTTTTTCATTTTCTAGCTACTATTTCCTTTTAGTCAGTTCTCACTGGAATATTATGTGAGGGGGAAATGAAGCAGTAAGAGCTTATGATTCATTCTCATCTTGAAAACAAGGCAATAGTAAGGTATCATGGCTGTGTAGAAATTCCTGTACAGAAAGCAAGTGTTTCCACTTGCTTGAGTTAGGAGATGACTGGCAAATTAGTAAAGCACCCTCTGAGATGGTCCATGAGGTGTTTGTAGAAAAAAATCATGCTGTACGTTGGCAACCTGAAAGGAGAATTCCTGCTCTTATCCAACCATGTCTATGCCAGGCTGGGGCTGGCATGGCACATGAGCAGGGGAGACAAGAAACCAGCCAGGACTTGCAAACTCAGTTCTGCCTGAGTGGTGCCTCCTCTGCTGCAGCCAGCACTTGTGGGCATCACACTCCACCCTTCTGCCCTGCGACGGGGCCTCACGGGGACAGTGCAGAGGATTTCCACACCATCAAGCCTCCGACTGGGGCTGCATCCTCAGTTCCCCTCACTGCTGCTGGACTCTCTGGCTCTCCAGTATGCAGGGAAATTGTGGGTCTCTACAACCTCCAATCCCACCCACTAGGAAATCCACTTCTGTAATTCTATATATAGTATTTTATATAGTACGTATCTATCTATTTAATATATACTCTGTGTTCTTCTAGAGAACCCTGACCGGCACAGAATTTTCACCCTCATTAGGTGAGAGTCTGATATTAAGGTTTTATAGTAGCTGGTACTTCTTTGAGCAGAATAGGAAAGTCAGGATTCCAGTTCACATCAAAGTCCCTGTCTACTGACTGAAGCAGCTCGTTTTGCATAAATGTTTCCCAAGTCCAAAATCCATTGATCTGCTGAAAGTGCAGGGCAAAAAGTTCGCTGACTTTTCCCAGCATGATGAACAGAAAAAGGGATCTGAAACTGATTCTTCCAACTCACTGATCTGCCCTCACATAAGCTCTGCTCTTCCTCCTGTACTTTAAAGAGCATTCTCACAAGCTAAGCCAGGAAGGCCTTACCAATTTGGGGCATTCGATATGTAGCTCTTAGGATTACACTTGAGTTTGAAGAATTATTTTGTAGTAAATTTGTGCTGAAGAGGCTAGTGTACTTATTTGTAAAGCACTGTGGACTTAATGATAAGATTAATTTGAAAAAAATCAGCCTCATTCAATTCTTTCCACAAGATCAATCACACTTGATAACGAGGGAGCAACCGACGTGTGCAGGTATCAGGGAACAGCCTTTGTGTCTAAGGACTCCCAAGCGACTCACTCAAAACCACCTCTGATGAAGCCAATGTCTTTTCGAAAATGGTGCTGTTAGTATTAAGCCCAAATGAAATTTTTTCCACAATATTTCCAAATGCACCTTTTATGATGTATTCATGCCTACTGTTTTTATAATAGAAATGAAAGATAACGTTTTATGTTCAGAATATATTCAAGAGAAATAAAATCACACCTTTAAAGACTTCAATATAAAGTTGATTTACTGTTTGTAACAGTCTTGGAGAAAAAAAAAAGTAGAAGACTTGCACATGCATACATCCTCAAATCCATAAGGAGACCTGAGAGCTTAAATAAAAGGTATGACTGTTTTTAAAGCTTTAGGCTTTGGCTTACACTTTTTTTTTTAAAGAATTGGAGACAATAGGCATTATGTTCACTTTGTCATTGCATGAACTGAAGGATATTGAAACTTACTAAATAAATCTAAGGAGAAGGCTATCTTGCATGCATAATGAATGAATGCTTTTGAAAACAGCTCAGTATGCAAATGGCTTACTTCTGACAAACACAGTTACAAGTTAGTATCAGAGGAATATTGACAAGGAGAGAAATGTCAGAAAAGGAATATTCATAGACATTACAACGTTTGTATGCTAAGTTTACAGCACATCAGAAATTACATGAACTTCAGGTTCACCAGTCAGTCCAATGAACAGCAAATTACATATTGATATTTGACAGTACAAAACATGAACAATTCAGTTGTAGATGCATTAAAGAAAATATTAAAAAACTTTATAAGCTCGTAACAAAGATGACATAATTTAGGTTAAATCAAGCAATTTCTTTATGTGTGCTCTGAATTAACTCTGGAAAATTTTCTTCCTAAGAGGGTAACGTACAGATAAGACTGTCTCAGCAAATTCCTGAATTAGAGAATAGAACCATGTCAGTGTCACCACAGTGTGAACAATATGTTAAGTTAAAAAGTAAAGGAGTAGAGGGCTGGAGGGTTAGCTCAGTGGTTCCAGTGCTTGCCTCGCAAGCGCAAGGTCCTGAGTTCGATCCCCAGTAACCACATACAATGCTGGACGTGGAGATTCACGCCCACCAACAATCAATACCACATACCACAGTGCTGGGCGTGGTGGCTCACACCTGTAATCCCAGCACTTGGAGGGCAGAGACAGGAGGATTGCTGAGTTCGAGGTTAGCCTAGGTTACGTAGTGAGCTTAGAGCCAGACTGAACTACAAAGTGAGACCCTGTCTCAAAAAAAAAAAAAAAATGTAAAGGAGTAGAACGATAACCCACATGGAAAGTCACTGCTTTTCTTACACGGCACAGAGACTCAACCTGTCTGACCTTGTAATGCCAGCATCTTGGCTTAGGCTCCCAAAAGGCACAGCCAAACTACAATCACTTCAGGACTGACTCAGACATTCATAGGGTGGAGATTATTCCTATAAGAATCAATTAAGCAGAAGAGTGAAAAGGCATACAGAATCCAGAAGACATTGTTTGTCTCAGACCAAGGATAAAATTGTGCTGTTGAAATAAATGCTAGTGAGGCTGCGGGGAGAAAGGAACGCTTGTCCACTGTTGGTGGGATTGCAGACTTGTGCAACCATTGTGGACATCTGCGTGGAGATTTCTCAGAAAACTAGGACTAGGGGTCCCACTTGACCCTGCCATCCCCCTGCTAGGAACATACCCAAAGGAATTTTTAAAATCACATTGGAAAGACAGATGTACACCCTTGTTCATAGCAACTCAGTTTGTGATAGCTCAATCTTGGAAATAGCCCAAATGCCCATCAACTGGAGACTGGATAAAGAAGATGTGGTTTTTTATAAAACGGAGTATTATTCTGCCATAAAGAATGACAGGATTCATTCATTTATGTGCAAATGGAGACACCTGGAGGACACACTAATAATTGAAATAAATATGTCACAGATAGACAAACACCAGATCTTCTCTTTGATATGAGCACCTGTAGCTATAAATGAGTTCTAGAAAGTATGACAGTTTTTGTAGAATGGGAAATTTCCAAGGAAATTTGGTATGGGAATGTAATGAGAGGGAAGGAATAAATATGATTCTGAGAGAAAATAAAAGAGCATGCATGTAGGGGGTGAGGAAGTGTGGGTGGGTAGGGATGTGGGTAAAAATGATAATTAACTTGTGTCATACACTAGTACAAATTCCCCAATGTTATGTGTGATTGTGACATGTATATAAAATGTACCAATAAAGAATTCAATTTAAAAAAATGTGCTGTTGAGAAAGTAGAGGCACGTGAGCTGCAGCAGGCTTACTCAGGGTCACAGTCTGCTTTGGACAGGTGGAGGACAGGAGTCTATATGCAACCTGGGTCAGCACAGAGAATATACACTGCACTATACAGTGATTTACCCTTGAGGAGTTCCTCTCCTGCCTCTGTATTTTGGAAAGCCTATCTCTCCTGACCTCACTGTCTTGCCATTATGCGCCCTGCCCTATGCAGTACTTATAAAGGACTTTCATTCAATAAAGCCGCACAATGACACTACAGGTCTAATCAGGTAGACTTAAAGGGAGTGGTCAGTCAATAAGAGGTGCCCTTAGAGAATTTTAAAAAGAAATCTCTAGAAATCATTTGCCTATTTTCTTATCCACATAAGAGTAATTCTGAACCACCTCTCAAAAATATATTTCTGAAAAATATATCTTTTGTTGGAGGTCATGCATCGAGAAATTTTCTATATTTGCTTCTTGTAAAAAACTTCTTTTTGAAACAAAATTAACGTTCTTTGATGAACTTTAAATAAGTACAAATTGGCAAAACTGACAGTTGTCGACTGAACAAACAAATCAGAAACTGATTTTTATTTCCATCTGAAACAGGCAAAACTATCTGTATATAAGTTCAAGTCAATGAAACAATTTATCTAAAACTCACTCTCTATTTTACTATTTTATGTTATAAGCACAGGTAAAATGGGCATATGAAAGGAAATAGAATTTCCACCATTTACATTTAATTTCTTCCCATTGTCATCACTCAGTGAACTTTGATTAGTAAAAATAACTTGATAACATACAGGAGTGAATTCAAAGCATACCCAAATTATATAATATTTTGTTTCAGAAATAGGTACATAAAGGTTAAAAGGGATTTGTCTAAAGTGAACCTAAAAACAAATTAAGCCTGATTTCAAAACTAGATTAAATTATATAAAAACTTTGTTATGAGCAAGTCAATAATATTAACCATGAAACTGGAAGAAACAGGAGTTAGAGACTGAAAAGCTAGATTTAGGTTCCTGGCCAGTACTCTACTGAGAGTGGATTAAACCCAGATTTTAAGAAGATAGAAAGGGCTAGAAGACCATACTTCATTTGCTGTAACACTTCCCAAACCAGATCTTTTGATTCAAAACAGATTGGATTCAGTCCAGCCTGTTAATACCATGCACTGATTTTACAATTGATTCATTTAGACTACCAGCATCAGCACTCTGCATTCATGTTTAAATCTAAGACAGTGTACGTACACCCACAGACACACACACACACATACATTCACAAACCACGGGCACACACCTCCTATAACCCGCACTTCTGAAGCTGTCTACTCTGGTACTTTGGTAATCAGCATTTTATAACTATTCATGATTATGAGTACTGTGATTTCTATTTTTCTAATTTAACATGTGGCAATTACTATGTCTCTCCGAATTTCCTTCAAAGTTCATTTTTCTATCACAATTTCATTGAGTTATTAGGCTACAATGACAAAAATTAAGATTCCCAACTATATTCTCCCCTTGCAGGAAAGATAGGGATACTGCTCTAACTTTTGAAATTTCACTTTCCAAAGGTATAGATAGCAATATTAACAGATCTAATTTTCTAAATTGGTTTAATAAATTGTTTGAAGCAGCTTTTGTATAAAATTGGACTTATCACAACTTCAAAATAAAATATTAGTCAAAAATCCCGTTTATTTTCTTTTAAAAATACAAAGTAATACTTTATGTGGGTCATTATTTCTCCCTTAAGAACTTTTTAACTGACAGTAAAAGCTATGGAGACAGTTTTAAAGCATCTTTCCATGATTTGGCGTAGAGTGTATTTGTGTAGCTATTCATGTGAAATGATAGTGTTGATAAAAAAGTATTTTCATCACATAATGTTCCACAGAAGTCATTTAAAGATCACTTCTGCCTTATCCAACCAAATGACGATCCAAATTCTTTTTCCTTAATTTCCATTTAACATTTGTGTTAACTTACAGTTTTTCAACTTTTAGAGTCTACTTTAAAAACATTCTTTCCTCAACATTAAATCAATATCCCCATGAGGACTGCTTTGTCCTTTTATTATTTGTGTATAACTTAGTATTAGAAAGTAACTATAAATACCAAACAATGAAAACTTAATCAAAACTTGAGTGTTTAGTGTGTCCCAGTCTTTCCACCAATTTCTTTATATGTATTACAGTATCATTTAAATTCATAAAAAATTATGATGGATATAACAAAACTCCAAAAGATCAATTATCTTCCTTTGGGCTAGATGCCTATTAAGGAGCCAGTTCAAACACCCTAACTCAGTCCAACTCCAAGGACCAGTGTTCTCAACCATTCTCTAACTCCAAACTCAGAAACAAATGTTTAGAGAAGTTAAAGTTAAACCCACATAATTTCCAAGTGGTGAGTCAATGTGAATATTGGTTTCCAAAAAAGCCAAGTAGAATGAGACTACAGAGTGAAGTCATCCACCTACAATAAACAATTTTAGATCAAGACTCATAAATCTTAGTCCAAAATATGTAGGCTTGGGCCTTCATTGCGTATTAGCTAAACTTCAGACTGAATGGATAGGAAGAATGAAGTTCCAATAGTCTACATTCTCCAGGTGATTTCCTCCTTCCTAAATGTGGTCCAATTCACTTGGGGAAAATTTTATACTATCTTTTACTTATGATGTTTTATAGTTTGACTTCAACTTAGCAAAGCCTTTGATAAACACTGTACAAAAAAAGGATAGATAGATATCTGTATCTATATTTATATATATATGTGTAATTTTGAGACAGGGTCTCACTTTGTAGTTCAGGCTGCCCTGAGCTCACTATGTAGCTCAGGCAAGGCTGGAACTCAGCAATCCTCCTGCCTCTGCCTCCCGAGTGCTGAGATTATAGGCATGAGTTAGTACACCCAGTGACAAAAACATTTTTAAGGAAAAGGAGATAGAAGCCCCAACTTATTCAACACTTTCATCTTTCACAATTTAGGTGCAAATCGTCTCACTAGTAGAACAGAAGACTTAAGACACACAAAAAGAGGTTTTATGAACTATTCTTGCTTTGATCACAAAACCTCACAAAGTACTTGTTTTAGTACTGAATGAACAATTTTGTTTCCATGGAATGCAGTGTTAAATTTCTGTTTCCAAAAAACAATCTGGAGGTTTTTATCTTGTTCTCTCTTTAAAATGATATTTTGTTTTGTTTTGCAGTACCGGGGATTGAACCCCAGCCCTTGTGCATCCAAGATTGGTGCGGTACTAACTGAGCTATGTCTCCAGCTTTAAAATGGTATTTTAAAGCCAGTTTTAGTTTTGGTGTTTCATACTTGTTTTACCTCTATGAGTGGAACCAAAAGCAAATTATTTTACTTCATACTTGTTCCGAGAATGGAAAAAAGCGTAAATTTGAAATTGCCAAAGAACCATTCTCCGCTACCTCTGCCAGCACAAAGAGAACATACCCCCATTTTGCTTTCTCAAAGTAAATTTAGTGTCCGCATCAGGTGCCAAATAATATCCTTCCACTCTGCAAGCCTGGGAATGGTGATAAAAGCCTTTGCTTGTGTCTGCTTAGTTTCATGGGGGAGTGTGTTCAGCCATTTCACTTACGTGGCCTTTATGGAAATCACAGACTGAACTATGAGCTAGTCATCAATTGCAGGCACTTTGACCATTAACTGGAAGATATCATTTAGTGCCTTAAGAAACAAGATCATGTGGAAAATGTTGCAGAATTTTAGAGCACTTTAGAGTAATACTTGCAGTATACTTCCCTAAACTGTATTAAGTTTCAAGCACTCCCAGACATTGCATCCAGTGCACTATACAATTAAAAGCATTCACATCTCACAACAGCCTATGAAATAGGTGCTCTGGTTACTGTAGTGACACAGATGCAAAGCTCAAACACAGAATGGTCACATACACTACGCCCATGAGTCTTGTGGTCACATAACATTCAGAACAGCCAGGATTTGACTCCAGGCCCTGATGCTACAGTTTATTTTGCCAAACATGACACATAGTCATCAAATTCCAACAAACAGAAAACTGTGTCGACAAACAGAGGAGACTCATACCTCAGAACATGATATTCAAATGTGCAAGGAAAACATGACAAGAAGACATATTTGACTCCGGATGTACCATCTGAACTGTATTTGGAGATCAAGGACTTTCCAGCTAGTTCCAGTGTACTGGCTACATTCTACTTCTCACTGGAGTTTTTTAAATGTAGATAGTCCTTTATTCTTCAGGGTTAGGTTGACCCTAAGTCCCTTCTTTTTGTAATTAGGAAGGTATTAATTCTAAAATATCAGTGACTTTACAACCAAAGAGTATCTTTTATTACAAAAAAAAAAAAAAAAACATATCCAGTTCTGACAGGAGCGTGCTCTGGCCTCACATATAAGAGAGAATCACCTGTGGTCACTCACCACTTTTGCTGTGATTCTCAGGTCACATTACAAGGCCATGGGCTAATGTGTGCTGAACCCAAGGATATCAAAATACAATCTTATGTTTGGTAAAGCTGGCTCCTACTAGGAAATTCCTAGAAGGAAACTCCTAGCCCTAGGATTTCAGAATAGCATTTTTCATAAATTCAGTGAGTAGAACTCTTTGTCTCACACACACACAGTTATGAATTGTTTGTAAATCACCCACAACATGCAGTCAAGATGGGTCTTTAGGGAGTGAATCTGAGAAGCCATGAAGGTGTTCAGTCCTCATCACCTCCTTACTGTTGAGCTGTTCAGTCACTTATTTCTAGCTACCTCCTAACACCTGCCAGATTCTCCTCTCCACAAGCCCTCCCTCTGCTCACTGGCCTACCAAAAAGCTAAGTCATGATTGTATGTTACCACTCTTCCCTGAATCAAAGTACTGCTCATATCCAACCAATTAGTGAACTCCCAAGAATTCCCTGGATGCCAGGGTTCTCAGGTCTTTTCTCAGTGATATTGGAGATTCAACCATGTACGTCATGCTTGGTTTTGTCATGGTTTCTAGACATGCTCATGTAATTATCTTATTCAGTATAGTGAGCATCAAGTGAGTTCCAAGAATCCTATCTTATGCACCATATCTCTAATAATTAAAAATTTTCTAGTGCACACGGGCACTCAAAAAAATACATGTCAACAAATATTAACTAAAAATTCCATTAAATAATTAAAAATAAATACAGTAGAGGAAAGAGATGATATTTACTATTAGGAAGTTCACTAACAAAAATTAATAAATCAGTGACATCACTTTAGGGGCATAGATGTAGTTACTAATTGAAACAATTTCTCTAATCATTTACTTGCATAAGTTATAGCATTTACACTGTCAAATTTTTTATTTAGTTTAACCATGATAAATTTGAAGATAAAAGTGAAGGTTTAATACTAATTTTTAAGATTTAACACTAACAGCGGACTGAGGAACGAGCGACGGGCGGACCAGACCCAGCAGCTGCGGGTGCGCCGTGCCGTGTTTCCAGCGGACTGGGGAACAAGCGGGGGGAAGACTGGACCCAGCAGTTCCGGGCCCGCCGTGCCATGCTTCCAGCAGACTGGCGAACGAGCGGCGTGCAGACTGGACCCAGCAGCTGCACGCACACTGTGCCGTGCTTCCAGCAGACTGGGGAACGAGCGGCGGGCGGACAGGACCCAGCGGATACAGACCCGCCATGCCTTGCTTCCGGGGGACTGAGGGAGCAGCACGCGGACCCAGCTGCAGGGTGCAGTCCATTTCCAGTGGACTGAAGGCCGCCCACCAGCCCACTGTATCCCGGACCTGTGCAGTGAGGAGTCAGACATAGAGGTAACTCATACACTCAAACTATCCAGAATAGAATCTAACAAACCTTTTAATCTTATTTACTGTGTTTAATTCTGATGTTGGAATTTATTGTATTATGGTAACAAACATGATGTGATTGTTTTGCTCATATACCTACCATGATGTGTCAGGAGTGAGAACTCTCAAGGGTTATTACAGATTCAAGGAGGACCTCCCAGGAAAGTGCTGCTTCCAAAGGGCCCCAGATAATAGAAACAGACCTGCAACAAACATTGTCCTGTCATCAGTCAAAGAAGAGCATTAAAAACAAAGAAAGAGTAGAAATGGGAAAATACACAAAAAACCAGACACAAAGATCACCACCACAGGGAAATT
>PVIC010017262.1:0-32929 GCA_004025085.1 Thryonomys swinderianus | reverse complement strand
GCAGTAAAACCATTTATACATGGTATATGTAGGATCATCCTGAGAAAGAATATAGCTAAGAGAAGAGGACCCATGTCAAAGCTTTGGAATATGCCAGTGTTTACAGATTATTAATAAAAGCCAGTAAAGAAGACTTAGCTAATCAGAGAGGAGAGTTAGGAGAAAGTTCAGTCACTGAAGCCACAGAAGGGGAGTTTTCAACCAGAGAAAATGGTAAACAATATGTAATATTTCTGAGAGATCAAGTAGGAGGAAGGCTGGAAAATGGTCACTTGATCTATATACATGGAGCTCAATGGTGATATTTGTGAGAAACATTTTGGTGGAAAAGTTGGATTAGAACTAGTAGGTAATGAGGAAATGGAGGAACTCTAGGTAGCTGATTTTTTTATAAGCAGTTTGTCTATAGTGAGACAGTGGGGATTTTTTCTTAGTTAATGGAAGAATTGTAGAATTGTGCACACCAGGAGGAAGAATCCTACAAAGATGTTTAGAGCCATAAAAGAGAAAGGAATAATGGGTTATATGAATGACAAGGAATGAAAGGATAAAATCTAGAGAACAAGTAGAAATGATTACTTATATAGAGAACAGAATCTTCTCCATACCTAAGAAGGAGAGGAGGAGAGATTACCTACTGAAGGATACAGAGTCAGCACTCAACTTAGTGATGGAGTAAAGGATGGCATTGTCTGATCAGTGAGGTAGAGAGTAGAGGCGTTAACAAACTGAGAGGCTTTTTGAGATCTGATGACAACAACAGTGATGTGCAGGAAACAAAGGGATGGGTAGGAGGCTGTGGTTGGGCAGTACGTGCTTAGAATGGTCATTTTGGCGATGGAGTAGTGTTCATGTAGTTGTGTGTGGTTGATGTGAGAGGAAGACCAGCCGTGGTATAAATATCAGAGTCATGAAATGACATACAAATATCGACCTGAGAGGAAGACTGTGAGTGAAGTGTCAAAGCCTCTTCTGAAAGCAGGCACAATGAGGCAGCCATCTCAGGATAGGTGAGACCTGGTGATACTGCCTGGTGGAACAGGGACTTGTAAGAAGCCAGGAGAATCATGCTGGAACCTCTTCTAGCAAGGGCTCCTGGGTAGGAACACAACCTGTTCTGCCTCAGGGGCAGAAGCTAGGAGATATTTATGAACCAGTAAGAGAATGTGTTTACTGACTGGCAAACAAAAATCTCTTCGACACAGGACGATGAACTTTAGAATTTCCTTTTCTATCATCAGGGTTGACCAGAATGTAGTTTGTGTTTTGAAAAGATTTTACTCCTACACTGGAGGTGTTTTTGTCACAATGGCAAAAGAATTTGCTACCAAGGACCAAGGCAATTGGTGAAGGGAAACTCCCTGGAGAAACTGCATGACAACAAGGTCGCCATGATATCACTTAGCAGGTTGTTCTGTGAAAACCAAGTTTCCATCTTGTCTACAGAGGAGGGTTGGGGAGATGGTGTGTCCCTTGTGGTGCCAGTCAGAAAAGTCAACTTACCTTTGACATTGAGTGTCATCACGTTACTGCGCTGGGCCTTCTGAACATTGCTGGCCTCACAGAAGTAATTTCCAGAATGTTCTTCAGTGAGAGGGAATCTGAAGGATGCTCCTCCTCCAGAGAGGGCTTGGCTGCTTCCCAAGATGACATCCTCGTGATAAAACTGGTACAGGATTGGGGGAGATCCTCGTGGGGCCTCACAGTGGAGCTCCAGCACGTCGCCCACCACAGCTGAGTCACTGGGCACCCTGAGAGTGAGGATGGGGAGGGACGCTGGAACTGGGAGAGGAAATAAGTTAGTTGACATTACAGTCTTTTTTAAATTAAATGTTTCATTTAAAAAACAATGAGTTCTAGAATATATGATAGGTATTGTGAAATAGAAAATATCCACAGGGAAAAGGGTTGGGGAAGTAACGAGGAAAAGAAAAAAATGTGATGGTAATTAAAAAAAAAGTTTATGTATGTGGGGGTGAGCGGTTGTAGTGTGGGTAGGGGGATAGGAAAAATGAGAATTAAATCATGTCTTGCATTGGTACAAATTCTCAATATTGAGTGTGATCATGATGTGTGTATATATAATGTACCAATAAAGATTCAAATTTTAAAAACAATAATAATTGAAAAATTATATAAACTAAAAATGGAAAGTTCTATCTTTTTTTTTCCTTTTGGAGAGATTATCTCTGAATGTTTCTTGATACTTTCTAGATCTTTTCTGTGGAAGAATAGACTCACTCAAATTGACACACAAACACACAAAAAAGAATTGATCCAAAATAGACAGGACTACAACCTGCTTTTTCCCTTAACAACATATCACAGGCATCTTTCAATGCTATTACTTGAAGTTCTGCTTTATTCACTTTAAAAATCTACTTCACCGATGCATAATTTATACACAATAAAGCACAACTCTTTAAAATTTACAACTTGATAATTTTGCATCGTTATTATGTGATTTATTTTTACCAACCACAAATATTCCATGATATGGATACACCATCACATATTTAAGCAGTTCCTGACTGACAGATGTTTATACTGCTGCTTTTAAAATGGTAAAAAATACTCATAAAATAGTCCTGTGATATATCACTCTACTTTTGTCCATACATTTCATGATGTGTGTGTGTGGGGGGGGTGAGACTGAGAATTGAGCCCTTTTACTTTGCAACAGGGACTGGCTAAATTGTCTAAGTTGACCAAGCTGGGCTTGAACTTGTGATCCTTCTGCTTCTGCCTCTCAGAGTGCTGGGATTATAGGTATGTACCCACTACACCTCCCTTTGTGCAGGCATTTCCTAGGATAAATTCTTAGAATTTCTGGGATGAGTTATATGAGTTTTTTACACAATGATATGTAATCACAAATTATTCTTCAAAAAAGGTTGGTCTGATTAACACTCATGGTAATGATAAATAGGAGCTTCTGTTTCTCTGCTCCTTGATCATTTATTTATTTTTATTGCTTATTTTCATTCTCTGGTCTTGATAAATACAGTTCCACATGAGTAATTCAACTATTCTACCCTAGGGTCCCTACAGGCTCCTAGTTGGTCTTCCAGGTAATTTTAGTGACTCATTCATGATAAGTTATGTCCGAAGTATTTATAAAATGGAAAGTTTATGGAACCGGAAGATATACAGTAACTTAATGATAACACAGTGTCCCTAGCATACATAAGCCACTGGGTTTGATCCTCAGTACAGACAAAAAATAAAATGAAAAATTTAAAATATGTTATATATTTTTACAGAATGTCCTCCCACTTTTAATCAACACATATTAATTGGACATACCTACAGAGTGTAATGTACCTTTCTGTGATATGTACAGTGAGTAATGACCAGCTCAGGGTGACTGAAGCATCCATCACCTCAGGCATTTATCAGTTGTGTTTTAAAATTATCAAGTTAATTCCTTCATATTGTTCATTATGAAATAATACTAATGAAAGAGTGGTTGTTCTTTAATTTCCTTTCCTCTTTCTGACCAGCTGATTTTTCACATATTTTGACATTTTCGGTGTTCATGGAGAGCAATGGGAAATTTCAGTAATGTGTACAATGTGTAAGGATCACTTCAGAGTAACTGATGTTACTCTTTCTACTTTGTATTCTGTAGCCATAGTTTTTATAATTTATTACCCTTTCTTTCCAAACGGATAGTTTTCAACCTTGTCAGTATAATTTGAGGATAAGTTAGGTGATATTGTTTCTGGGATCCCCTCCTGAGGAATTTGGAATTTAATTGATCTGGAAGAGAACTTTAATAACAGGTATTTTTACAAAGTCCTCAGGTGATCTTAACCTGTAGCCAGGGGTGCAGACCACCAACCTATATAGGTGCAGTCTCCATCTTCTATCATTTCCCAGGGGTCCCTTATACTGATTTACATCTTGGTGGGTTGAATTTTGTCATGAAGTATTTTCTTTTTTCAAGAAGAGTTAAGTTACTTGAGACTTCACAATTTTTTTTTTTTTTTTGAGACAGGGTCTCGCTTTGTAGTTCAGGCTGGCCCTGAGCTCACTATGTAGCCCAGGCAAGCCTTGAACTCAGCAGTCCTCCTGCCTCTGCCTCCTGAGTGCTGGGATTACAGGTGTGAGCCACCACGCCCGGCACTGTGGTATGAGGTATTGGTTGTTGGTGGGTGTGAGTCACCACGCCCAGCATTGTATGTGGTTACCGGGGATCGAACTCAGGACCTTGTGCTTGGGAGGCAGGCGCTGGAACCACTGAGCTAACCCTCCGGCCCGAGACCTCACAATTTTGAAATTGACAGTGATTTTGAAATTTAACATACAAGTCCCAGTTCTCACTCTTCTCCACGAAGTCCAGATCTGGATATCACACCTCTCTTTGCTGCTATGCAAAGTCAGACACACACTTGATATTTTTCTTCCTCAAATGACTGCTTATGTTTTACAGGTTCTCTTTCTTGCTTTCACACACACGCCTTTCAACTTGGAAGTACAACAATCTCATTAAGTTTTATCTTATAATGTACATAGTCAAATTTCTGTCACTTTAGGGAAAACAATTTTAATTACATTTTTGAGTTTCATTTTTCTCTTCAGTTTGGTTTAATAATCTAGAGATACTGAATTATCCAAACATGGGGGTTTTATGGTTTGATTTCCCTATTATACATTTTTGCTTTTATTTCTATGATTTTTCTACCTTACATTCTGTATTATTAAACGGATTCTTCATTCAGTTAACAATTTTCAGAGATTTATTGTATTGTTTTTTGGGGGTTTTTTTTGTTTTTTTTTTTTGAGACAGGGTCTCGCTTTGTAGTTCAGGCTGGCCCTGAGCTCACTATGGAGCCCAGGCAAGCTGTAGCGAACTCAGCAATCCTCCTGTCTCTGCCTCCCGAGTGCTGGGATGACAGGGGTGAGCCACCACGCCCGGCACTGTGGCATGCGGTATTGATTGTTGGTGGGCGCGAGTCACCACGCCCAGCATTGTATGTGGTTACCAGGGACTGAACTCAGGACCTTGTGCTTGCAAGGCAGGCGCTGGAACCACTGAGCTAACCCTCCGGTCCTATTACCTCTTCTTTTGATGTTAGGCAAAAGTGAAATTAAACACTTTTATATAGCAAAATAAACCATCGAGAATGAAGATTCAACCTGAAGATTGAGATAAAATATTTATAAACTATTCACCTGGCAAAAGATTAATATATAGAATTCATAGATAATTCAACAGCAAAAGAATAAAATAATACAATTAAAATATTCAAATAACTTAAATAGACATTTTTCCATAGAAAATATATAGGTAGCTAATTAATAAGTATATAAAAATGTGCAATGTCATTAACCTTTCAAGAAATGCAAATTAAAACCATAATATATCATCTCATTGCAGATTGGTTATTATCAAAGAGAGAAAATAACAAATGCTAGTGAGGATTCTGGAAAAAAAAGAAATTCAGTTTCACTGTTAGTGGAATTGTATGGTACAGACTTTATAGGAAACAGTGTAGAGGAGACACCTGGAGGATATACTAATAAGTGAAAGCAATAGATCACAGATAGGCAAATTCTGGATCTTCTCTTTGACATGAACACCTGTACATGCAAATGAGCTCTAGAAAGTGTGACAGCTTTTATAGAGTGGGAAATTTCCATAGGAAATTTGGTGTGGGAATGTGATGAGGGGAAGGAATAAATATGATACAGAAAGAAAATAAAAGAGTATGTATAAAGGGGGTGGAGAGGTGTGGGTGGGTAGGGATATGGGTAAAAATGAGAATTGTGTCATACACTGGTACAAATTCCCCAATGTTATATGTGAATGTGAGATGTATATAAATTGTACCAATAAAGAATTTAATTAAAAACAAAACAAAACTAGAACTACATGATCTATTTATTTCACCACTGGGAACATATCCAAAGGACAGAAACCAGTATATGAAAGAGACTTCCCTTTGTAATTTTAAATGTATTTATTCAAAGATGCGTACATTGGGACATGTTTTCAGCACTGAGGACTGAACTCAGGACCTTCATACTGACCTATATCTTCAGTCCTTTTCTTTTCTTTTCTTTCTTTCTTTTTTTTTTTTTTTAGACAGTTTCTTCTGAGTCACTAAATTGCCTAGACTGAGCATGAACTTGTGATACTCCTGTTTTAGCCTCCCAAAGTGTGCGGTTTATAACTCATTTCTCGATGGATAAAGTCATATTCAAGTTTGTTTAAGCATACCACTTGTATGTATGTGTTTCGGGAACCTTGTGACTGTCATTAAGCTTAAAAGTTTATTTATTGGGACACATTCCCATGAAATTTCTCTATGTCCTTTGTTTGGATCGTATTCTTTCAAATTAAGGAGGTTATTTTGCCAGAAAATCTGCATGGCTCACTGTGAAGTTTTGTAGGTTGCAGAAAATCTGTTTGCTAATTTAGGGCTTAATTTGTCCACTCATTCTCCTTTTAGGTATCTTCTGAAAAACGTTAAAGACATTGTATTGCATTAGAAAGCATTAAAGACATCCATACTGTGTTTATAGAAAAAAATTCAGAACAGCTAGATCTTGGAAGTGGTCTGTGTATCCATTAACAAATGAGTGGAGAAAGAAAAGGTAGTATTTACAAACAGAGGGATAATCATGGATAAACGTTAAGTTTTCACCCATCTAGCATACCGGGGCCTCTATTTTCTCATGATGTAAAAACAGTCTAACCCACAAGATTCAAAGGTTTTTCTATCTTATGATTCTGCTTCTTAGAAAAGAAAACTGGACCTTCACACTCTACAAAATAAAGATCCAAGTGTAAACAAAAGCAAGTTTGCTCCTCATCTGGCACTTTTTAATAGTTAAATGGGTGGCTATGATTACACCCTTGTGATTCAGACATTTTTCAGAATTTAAACATTTAAAATTCTTCAACCCTTAAAAGTAGCACATAAAAAATTTATACTTGTTAGAAGGTAATAGATCATTAAAAACATGAAAGCCTGGTTTCTGGGGAGCACTTCCTCCCTTTCCTCTCACAGTCCGCCCTCCCCAGACCTACTGTGAGATGTCTAACTGCTGAGGACTCTGGAAAATCACCACCCTTCACAGAATTTGTCCATTAGGCTATGCTGTAACTAAGCTAACATGTGAGGATTGCTGACAAAATCAACGAGGCTTCTGTGTATTAGGAAAAACAGGTATGGGGATCAAATGAACAAAAAATAATATTTTGATAAAATAAATATGTTTAGCAAAAGCAGGGCAGTCTGTTACACAATTATGAGGTAGGCCAGGGCTGGATGAATACTGAGGTCCACAGACAGTGGGGTCCCCAAGAAGGGAGCCAAGAAAGAGTGGAGAGAAGGATCCGGCTGGCCAAGGGTAAAGGCAGGAGCTCAAGCCTTACCAATGACAGAGAGGCTCATGGTCTTACTGTGCTGAGGGCCAAAGCCATTTTCTGCTGTGCAGTAGTAGTTCCCAGAGTGCTCTGCGGTCAGGCGGAAGCTGAAGGATGCTCCAACTCCAGCAGTGACTAATCTGCTCTCCAGGAAGACATTCTCATGATACAACTGGTAGAGGATATATTGAGAACTTTTGTGGGCTTCACAGTGAAGTGTTACCACATGTCCCTCTACAGTCTGGGCTTCAGCAGTGCGGAGAGTGAGGACGGGCTGTGACACTGGGACTGAGGGAGAGAAAATGAGCCACTCTTGGCCTTTACCACAGATTTCAATCTCTTGCCAAAGCAAACACCCAGACTCCAGGCTCCACTGGCCCTCAGGAAGCCCAGAAACTTCCCAGGCTTCTCTTGCCATCTCTCCCGTCCTCCTTGCTGATCTTTCCCTGCCTGCACCTTTCCCTTTAGTCTCTGACTGTCTCGCATTGCTTCCCTGTGAGGTGATCCATTTCCCTTTTGCAGAGCCTTCCTTCCGTCCTCAGGGAAGGAAGACGTCCCTGATGTTGCCACCACACTCACACTGTCCTGTACCAGCTCATTTATCATTCCTTCTTCTCTGCGACCATGGAAGAGCTTTTCCACCTACCACCCTAAAAACAACTGGAGGATGTGGTGTCTACATTTAAACAGACAGTAATTGGGTAGATGTTTGTATGAAGGTTTTTTTTTTTTTTTTTTGAGACAGGGTCTCGCTTTGTAGTTCAGGCTGGCCCTGAGCTCACTATGTAGCCCAGGCAAGCCTGGAACTCAGCAATCTTCCTGCCTCTGCCTCCCTAGTGCTGTATGGGAAGGTATTTTTTGTGCCAGATTGTTTACCATGAGTTCTGTGTGATATTGTGGTCTTGGTGGGATTTTTTGAGAGATTAGTTATTCTTTTCAGGTTCACATGCATGAGATCCCCTTCCTCATAATCTCCTGGCTATCGTTATGCTGGTTAGGATTTTACAGGATGATTCCATTTTGATTCTGAAAACTTTCACTCTTGCTGGTCCGTGGCAGATTCTCCTCTATTATGACCTTGTGGCTACCTGCCTTACCCCACATGTAAAATCTCTGTCTGTATTATCTTCCTGTAAACATCATTTGGTTGTATAATCCTCTCCTATTAGAAAACAGCAAAACAATGTGATAGCAACCTTTCTTTTCTCTTAGTCTTCCTCAGAGTATCTTTCCCCTCTTTTTCTGTGGACAAATTTCTGGAAAGAGAGTGGTCCTTTTCTTCACTCAGCACTCATTTTGTGTCTTCTGTAACTTGGCCATTACCTCAACTGATCTACTAAAGTTGATATTTCTTGTTTATGAATATAATCATGATAAGGATAATAACAGTAATAAATAATACTTGTTTTACTGATAATATAGTACTTGTAATGTCTGGTATGCATGCATCCTGATCATATATAATTAATCTATGGGTATATACATGTACACTGAAATTATTCTTTAAAATACTTCCATGAGGTATGTACTATAGTTTCTGTTTTGCACGTAAGGAAACTGAGGTCAAAGAGGTAAAGTCATACATCTAATAGGTGAGGAGACACCAGTTAAATCCTGGTGTTCCTCTGCTCAGTGCATGTGCCTGGATTCTTAGCTTTCACCATCTGAAATGACAGCCTCATCCTAATTGACTGCTATCTTCTGCATAGGGCATTTGCTTCCCCTGGTTCCTGGGCTACACGGTCTCCTAGTGTCTCTCTTCTCAGCCAGGTTCCTTCTTGGTGTTCTTCTCTCTGACAGGACCAGTCTTGGAGGTTCTGCTTGGCTGGACAGTTTCTTGTATTCTCTGATTTCTGGCTGCTTCCCAAACTGGCTATTCTGTAATAGACTTTTTATTCTATAGCTGGAGGCCTTTTCCCAACATAAACACTCCTCCTGGAGGATCCTAGTTAGTCAAATAAAGACCAAGCCTTGATTAACAATATGCATCTTGGCTACTCCTTCTCTTTCCTTATCCTGTTTCTCACAACATTTCATTATATGTTGCAGTTAATACAAACAATCCTCCTAGAGCCTTGAATGTTTCCTCCACCCTCCTCACAATCCTTTAGCACATGCTTTTCCCTGGAGCACAGCCTCTTTCTTCTTTTCCATGTCTCTCCCTCTCCTCTTTTCCTAAAGTGCTACCACACACCCCTAGGTTTCACCTCACACTAGAACTCTTCGTAAAGGAAATCTCCCACCTCCCACCCATGCCTTCCTATTTGCTCCTGCAGCTGCCTGGCACCTGTAGTTCTTGGGTTGGGGCTGGTTCTATGATCCATTCCCTTATCAAGTCTAAAATATGGAGTCTTGCAAAGTAGTGGTGATGCTGTAAACTCTCTTTGCATCCTGTGTGGCTTGGTTCACAGTTACTCTCAAGTGCCTGATGTAAAAGGACAAAGAGTCAACTCTAAGACTCTGGGAACTGATGACTAGACTCAGGCCTTTACTCTCAGCTATATCCCTAGTCCAATTTTGTCTTTTAATTTTGAAACAGGGTCTTAATAAATTCTTCAATTTCCCAGGCTGGGATCCAATTTGCAGTCCACCTTCCTCAGCCACCCAGAGTGCTAGGATATCAGGTGGGCTCTACCACACTCCTTCTGAAACTGATTTTGTAATTACTAAGGACAACTAAGTAAATGAGAACAGGTGTCTAAGGAGACACAGGTTAGGCAGGGAGGAGCACAAAAGCACTGAGACTTTTAGAAGTTAAATGTGAGGAGAGAATACCTGCTGTGGTAGAATGGTGCCCAGGCTATGGTAGGAGAAAGATGGCTGCTTGGATGAATCAGAGAGTACAGAGGACAGTGAGCTGCCCAAGGAAGAAGCAGAGAGACTGGAAGGTACAAATGCATTTCTGAGTGTGTCAGGGAGATGAAACCAGTGATGTGTGAGTGAGGAAACCCAGAGCTTACCTGTGACAGAGAGCTTCACGGCCTCACTGCGCTTGGGGCCTAAACCATTGTTAGCTGTGCAGTAGTAGTTCCCAGAATGCTCTGCTGTTAGAGAGAATATGGCTGTCCTTGAATGGGCTGTTGTCTCCAAAAGGAAAGAATCTTCATGAAACAGCTGGTACACGATGTTGGGAGAACCCCTGCTGACCTCACAGTAGAATGTCACCTGCTTTCCCTCCAAAAACTGGGTCTTCCTAGTGCTGAGTCTCAAAACTGGCTGGGACACTGGGACTGAGGGAGAGAAAATGTGTCAATAGTCCGTTGTGCCTCTGACCCCCACAGTTCAGTTGATGGCCTGAGCCTGTGCCCAGACCCCAGTCTCCACTGGCCTCAGAGCAGCCCAGACACCTGCCAGGCTTCTCTCACCATCTCTCCTGTCCCCTCTGCTGGTATTTCCCTAGCTGCTTCTTTTCCTTTATGTCTCTGGATCTTTCCCTCCTGGCCTCCCTGTGAGGTGACCTACTTCTCTTTGGTAGTGACAGATACCCTCAGAGAAGAAGGCCTTGATGTTGCTGCCACCAGACCCACGTTTTTCCTGCACCAGCTTCTTCATCCTTCCCTCTGCCCCTTGAGCATGAAAGGACTTTTCATCCTATCACCCTAAAAACAACCAAAGAAGGTGGTGTCTGCATTTCATCACAGTTGTTGGGCAGATGTTCACATGAAGGTAGTTTTTAAGCTAAGTTCTTGCAGTGAGTTCTGTGTAGTATTTCCTGGCAGACTCCTTGTGAATACAGTGGACCCTCGAGTTATACCAGCCTGACATAGGAACAATTTGGCCTAAGACTGAAATTTTCCTTTCAACTCATGACCAAAGTCTTGAATTATGACTCACATGCTGGCCACTTGTGCTTCTAGATGATTTCAGACAGAGATTTCATCTTTAAGGTTCTGAAAGAAACATTATGACATCCTTTCCTGCATGGGGTTAATTGAGAAATCCTGTGCTGAGACCTGCCTGCAAGAAAGTGGGGACTAAAGATATAAAGGAGAGAGAGTTTGGAATTTGTGTAGAGGAGCCTGAGCCTTCAGTTGACCAACTCGAGTTACAACTGGTCCTCGATAATGAATTCAATTGGTAGATCAAGGATCCACTGTACTTTAACAGCTTTTCACTGATGAAGGCAAAGAATTGAAATAAAACTTTGCTGTCCTACTTCTAACTCCTGTGCTGTCTGTTTGCCAAACACAATTTCCTTATCAGGTATAAAACATGGACTTTTACACAGCAATGAGTAGTGATCCTGTAACTCTCTTTATATCTTGTGTGGCTTGATCCGCAGTTTACTGTCAAATGCCTGATATGAAAGGACAAAGAGACAACTCGAAGACTCTGGGAACTGACGATTGGACCAAGGCCTTTACTTCAGCTACATCCCCAGTCCAATTTTGTCTTTTAATTTTGAAACAGGGCTTTACCAAATTCTTAAATTTACCAGCTTCCCCTCGTGCCAGAAAGTCAGGTGTGCACCCCCATGCCCTGTTTTAGTATGATTTCATATCTACTAAGAACCACTCAGCGAATGAAAACATCACATCTGAAGAACTATAGGTTCGGTCGTGAGAGGAGGAACCAGCACTGGGGTGTTTAGAAGTTGGGTGTGAGCAGAGAGAGCTGCTGTACGTGCAGTCAGGAGAGGAATGGCGCCCAGGCTACTCAGGGAGCTAGAGTGCTGGCGGCTTGGATGAATGCAGGAGGACAGAGGACAGTGAGCTGCCCAAGGTAGAAGCAGGGGAAACTGGAAGGCAGAAATACATTTCTGACGATGTCAGGGGGAGCGGGATGCACCCAGTGATGTATCAATGGGAAACTCAGGGCTTACCCAGAAGAGAGATCTTCAGGGCCTCACTGCGTTGGGGGCCTAGGCCATTGCTAGCTGTGCAGTAGTAGTTCCCAGAGTATGCTGCTCTTGGAGAGAAGCTGACCACCCTTGAACTGGCTATTTTCTTCTCAAGGAATGTACGGTCATGAAATAGCTGGTACTGGATGTCCGGAGAACCTCTGCTGACCTCACAGCGAAATGTCACCTGCTCTCCATAGAGAAAATGCGTCTTCTCTGAGCTGAGGTTGAGCACCGGCTGGGACACTGGGACTGAGGGAGAGAAAATGGGTCAGCGGTCCGCTGTGCCTCTGACCCCACAGTTCAGTTGGTTGCCTATGTATATGCTCAGAACTCGGCCTCCACTGGCCTCAGGGCAGCCCAGACACCTTGCCAGGCTTCTCTCACTATCTCTCCTGTCCCCTCTGCTGGTATTTCCCTAGCTGCTTCTTTTCCTTTATGTCTCTGGATCTTTCCCTCCTGGCCTCCCTGTGAGGTGACCTGCTTCCCTTTGGTAGTGACAGACACCCTCAGAGAAGAAGGCCCTGAAGTTGCTGCCACCAGACACACACTTTTCCTGCACCAGCTCCTTCATCCTTCCCTCTGCCCCTTGAGCATGAAAGGACTTTTCATCCTGTCACCCTAAAAACAACCAGAGAAGGTGGTGTCTGCATTTCAGTACAGCTGTTGGGCAGATGCTCATGTGAAGGTATTTTTTGTGCCAGGTTCTTGCAGCGAGTTCTGTGTTATATTGCATTCCTGGCAGACTGTTTGTGAATACAGTGAACCCTCGAGTTATGACCAGCCTGACATAGGAACAACTTGGCTTAAGACTGAAATTTTCCTTTCAACTCATGACCAAAGTCTTGTACTACAATCCAAATGTTGCTTATTGATAGTTTCAGATATATAACCCCTAAGGAGTTCTGGAAGGAACATTACAGCATCCTTTCGTGTGTGGGGTTAATTGAGAAATCCTAGGTCAAGATCTGCCTGCAAGAAAGGGAGGACTAAAACTGCCCAGGAGAGAGAGTTTTGAGGGTGTGTAGAGGAGCCTGAGTCTTCAGTTGACCAATTTGAGTTACAACTGGTCCTCAATAAAGAACTGAGTTGGTAAGTCTAGACAAACAAAGGTAAAACGCTCCTGCTCTGCTTCCAGCTCCTCTCTTGTTTGTACTTGCAACACACCCTTTCCCTACCAAGTGTAAAAGCTGGACCTTTGCAGAGTAATGCTGATCCTGTGACTCTCTTTGTAACCTAGGTGGATTGGTCCATGGCTTACTGTCAAATGCCTGATGTGAAAGGATGAAGAGACACTGATGGCTGGACCCAGGCCTTTACTCTCAGCTACATCCCTAGGGCAATTTTGCCTTTTAGTTTTAAAACAGGCTCTTACTAAATTCTTCAATTTCCCAGGAAGGATTCAACTTGCAATCCTCCTGCCTCAGCCTCCCAGAGTGCTGGGATATCAGAGGTGCGCCATCATTCCCACTCTGATACTGATTTTATAACTACTAAGAGCAATTCAATGAATGGAAGCCTGGCATCTGAGGCGTACAGGTTCAGGAGTGAGGAGGACAAAAGCATTTCATATTTTAGAAGTCTTGTGTATGTAGGTTTTGTTTCCCTTTTTTGTTTTTATCATCAAATTTTTCTTTCTAAAGCTTATGTATATGGAGGGGTTCAGCCCTGTAGGGAGCATAGGGGAATGGGAAAAATGAGAATCAAGATATACTATGTATAGTTACAAATTCTCAATTTGATCATAATATATCCCCAAAATGTACCAATAAGTGCAATAGAGGGGAAAAAAGAATAATTTACACACAGAAGAAAAAGTTGGGTGTGAGGAGAGAGAGCTGCTGTTGTGCTAATGGCCAGTTTTGGAATGGCACACAGGTTCCTCAAGGAGCCAGAGAGAAGGCCATTTGGATGAGTCAGTGAGCACAGAAGACAGTGAACTAGCCCAAGAAGAAGCAAAGGAAACTGGAAGGCGGGCATACATTTCTGAGTGTGGGATGTAGCCAGTGATATGTGAGTAGGATGTAGCCAGTGAGATGTGAGTGAGGAAACCCAGAGCTTACCTGTGATGGAGAGCTTCACGGCCTCACTGCGCTTGGGGCCTAAACCATTGTTAGCTGTGCAGTAGTAGTTCCCAGAATGCTCTGCTGTTAGAGAGAATATGGCCGTCCTTGAATGGGCTGTTGTCTCCAAAAGGAAAGAATCTTCATGAAACAGCTGGTACACGATGTTGGGAGAACCACTGCTGACCTCACAGTAGAATGTCACCTGCTTTCCCTCCAAAAACTGGGTCTTCCTAGTGCTGAGTCTCAAAACTGGCTGGGACACTGGGACTGAGGGAGAGAAAATGTGTCAATAGTCTGTTGTGCCTCTGACCCCCACAGTTCAGTTGATGGCCTGAGCCTGTGCCCAGACCCCAGTCTCCACTGGCCTCAGGGCAGCCCAGACACCTGCCAGGCTTCTTTCACCATCTCTCTAGTCCTTCCTGCTGGTCTTTTACTAGCTACTCCTTTTCCATCAGATCTCAGGCCCTTCCCTCCCGGATCCCTTGTTAAGTAACTCACTTCCTTTTTCCAGAGAGATGACACCCTCAGGACAGAAATCCTTTATGTTGCTTCCATCAGACCCACTTTCTCTAACCAGCCTCTTGCTCTTTCCTTTGACCCAAGACCATGGAAACCTTGTCCTTTTCCTCCGCATCACTGTGAGTAATGGATACCTCCCTCTTTTTGTTTCACCTCAGAGTCCTGCTTTCCCTGGTACAAGACTGGGGAAGAGTTTTGTGGGCTTCACATGAAGCTCTGCCTCCCTCTCTGTGGCAGTTGTGCTGTGGGATCCCTGGGGATGAGGAAATGATGTGCCACTTGGCCTCCCAGAGATGGGAGGTAGTCAGTAAGGGTCTGGCAGCTCCTTAAATTAAGGGGGATCAAAAGACATGGTCCTAAATCAGTCTTGGTTTAAATATCCTCTTTCTTCAGCCTATATAGCCTTCAAGAACCATTGCACTTAAACTGAGTTTGTGAATATGAACGCCTGGATATTTTCCTAATCAATGAATCATTTTTAAGATGCCCATTTCAGCCCGGTGTGCTGGTGCATGCCTGTCATCATAGCACTAAGGAGGCTGTGGGCAAGAGGATCACCACAAGTTCAAGGCCAGCCTAAGCTAAATAGCGACTTCAAGGGCAGTCTGTACTGCATACCAAGACTTTGTCTCAAGAAACAAATGAACATGGGGCTGGAGATTTAGCTCAGTGGTTCTGGCGCCTGCCTCGCAAGCACAAGGTCCTGAGTTCAATCCTGGTAACCACACACAATGCTGGGCGTGGTGACTCACGCCCACCAGCCATCAATACCACATACCACAGTGCCGGACATGGTGGCTCATGCCAGTAATCCCAGCACTCGGGAGGCAGAGGCAGGAGGATTGCTGAGTTAGAAGCTTGCCTGGGCTACATAGTGTGCTCAAGGCCAGCCTGAACTACAAAGCGAAACCCTGTCTCAAAAAAAAAAAAAAAAAAGAAAGAAAGAAACATGAACAATAGAACCAACCAACCAAACAAACAAATAAAAATCCAAAATCAAAACTTCATTTCTAGGAGTTTCCACAGCCCCTTCTATCCCCATTTTTTTTCTCCTAGTCTTTGACTAAATCCTGGTAGGTTGTTAAAAGCAGTGAATTATTAATAACAGCCAATATCCACTCCCATCTATTGCCAGTGTTTTGCAACAAGGATCCCTTGATCTATTCCTCAAATGACACTGCAGAACGCACCTTTCACAGCGATGTTTACTGGCTTGCTGACAAACTGTCCAGCTTTACAGTAATACTCCCCTTCACAGCTCTTCTCCACTACAGAGATCTTGAATTTTGCTTCTGAGGCTACCTTTTCTGTACTCCACCGGCGTTTTCTGTGCCAGGAGATGCTGATGTACTTTGGGTCCATTTCTACAGTGCAGATGAGCACCAGTTCCTGGCCTTCAAAGACGGACTTGGAGACTGGGTCAGTGGTTAGTTGGGCTTTGGGAACAGCTCCTAAATAAGTAAAAAGGACATGTGTGGGAATCTGGCAATGGGTTGCTGAAACATGGAGCAGAATCACAGGATGCAAAGGGCAAAATCTGATCTCATGCCGCAAGTTAGCATTAGGCTTGCCTTTGGGAAGAAGGAGTCTGTGGTCTCTGTCTGACTGGGAAGGCCTTCTACTCCCTAGGTGTCTTAAGGAGAGTCAGGAGTAGGCATAGAGTCAAGCTGCTATTCCAATCTATAATGGTAGTTTTGGGCAACGATGCTGATAGAACAGTACCTTTCAAGATATCCTCAGATCCTGGAAATATAAATGAAGAAAACTGAACAGAGAAGGGACTGTGGTTAGGCTTCCATAAGTTATGCTGTGGCCAGAGGGCATGCTGGAAATTATTGTACTCTCACTGTAAGATAATACCTTCTCATCTCTGAATCATTCTTCTCAAACCCAAAACCTCAGAAACATCTGTTTCCTGTTACTGCAGAACAAATGGACAGAAACTAGCCACTTTAGCATAACAGAGTTATAAAACTATTTTTTCCCCTAAAAGATGGGGGTAAGTTTATTGGAAATGTTTACTCTTATTCCTTCCCTATTCAGGAAAATGTGCCCTCTAATTTCTGTCTCTTCCTAATCTTCAAATAGTTTGCTCAAGGGATAGACTCAATTTAATGAGAGAAAACACTTGGCCATTGGGTAACAGTCATACTTGAGAACTTTTCCAGTTTCAGAAATTTAGGAGTAAGTGTTTGTGGGTGCAGTACCACCCAAAGGACATCAAGTTGAAACTGTTTATTCCCCTAGATTTGTATTTTTGGTTTTCTTGTCCTGACATGGTCTGCTCCAGGCACCTGCAGCTGTAGGAGCTATTTACCAGCTTTATGCCTGCTGGCCTCTCAGGAGTCAAAGTGTGTCCAGGGAGAGAGCTTTCTGAGAGAAAAGGAAAAGGTTGTGTCTAAGAGCATTAAGAAGAACATAAATCTATTTTTTCTTTGGCTTTCCTCATTCTAAACTCCTCTAAGATATCCAGAAGAGTTAAGGTGTCTTCTCTTGTCTACCTCCCATTTTCACATAATAAGAAGCACTTTCCATATGGACCAGGGGCCCAAGGTGACACATATTTCTGCATAACGATTCCAGGCCTGTTCTTGGAACATTTCAGAACCCCCGGATACTCACTCTGCATGTGAATTTGGGATATCTGGCTCTCTTTCCAAACCCCAGAAGGTCCCGTCCCTGCTTTGCATTGGTAGAAACCTGAATATTCAGGCCATATCGCTGAAATAGGGAGTCTCGGTGAGTCACTGCAGCCTGACTCCAGGACCTGGTTATTTCTGAAGAAGCAGAAGTGGAGCCTGACATTTGTCTTCTGTGCAGAGAGCTGGGTCTTACAGGACAGGATCACTTGGCTCCGGCCACGTGACTGAGAGAGGCTGGCTATCAGTTCAGGACGTGGAAACAGCTCTAGAGAGAAGGATCACAACAGTCCCTGGAGCAATGAGGCTTGGAAATGCTCTGGAGAGAAACACAATTTATTTCTCAACACCAGCAAGTGGAGCTGGGTGGCTACCATCTTCTATCAAAACCAAACAGGAAGAGGAGTAATGGTGGTGCCACTTTGGATTCTTCAGTTTCAGTCTAGCCCACCGTTCCACTTTCTCAACCCTCCGTGGTCTTCCTACTCCACCTCTATCACCTTAGAGACCCTCATTTCACCAATTCACGCACAAAATAATGAATGCTTTACCTTGGACTTGGATTGTGACTGGGTTAGAATAAACAAGATAACTTTTCCTAACTCCAGCACATTGATATTCACCACTGTCCCTCAGACTTGCGCGATGAATGTTGAACTCAGTGTTTCCAGAAAGCAATGCCAATAATTCACTATTCTTAAATATTTTCACATTGATTACTGGAATTGTTGCCTTCGCGTGGCACCTGAGAACCACAGACTCTCCTTCAAACACAGGAAGGGGAGTTTGCAGGATCAATATTCCTGTAGGAAGCATACAATTAGTTAATTGTTGATATCACTATTTCCTATTTCTTTTCATTAAGTAGATCGCACAAGAAAAGGGATTAGGAGAGAAATTAAAACAGTCATCGTTTCTTCTTTTCTAATTTTGAGATGAAGGCATACACCTCGAGAAAAGGTGGAGAAGCAGAAATGTCTGCAAAAAACATTTGTCACCCCCCCATTATTTTGACATGGATTTTTTTTTTCAGTTTTCTCTTCAAGATTTGGGTATGTGATTGTCTCCATGTTTGTTATTTTCTTTTCTTGGAGTTGAGATAATATTCATTTATCTGAAGACTTGCTTTTCACTTTTTGTACTGTGAATGCTTTCCTCTGTCACTAATATCATTACCGAATTTGATTTTTCATGGCTCCAAAGTTTTCCTTCCTTCAATGGCAGCAGTGCAATTTATTTGATGAGCCCTATGTTTTTTTTTTTTTAAACAAGGTCTCACCTTGTTGCTTAGGCTGGCCTCAAACTTGAGATCATCCCACCCCAAACTCCCATGAGCTGGGACTACTGTGCACTGCCACATCCAACCTGAGTCCTCTTTCCTTGGTCCAGTTTTGAAAGATGTATATCTATGATTATTTCACTAGATAAGTGTTTACAAAAAGGATTGTTAAATCGAAGAGCATAAATTTTTTTCCTTCTTGCTACTATATTGCTTCTTCGGTTACAAAAGTAAGGACATTATGGGCCGGAGGGTTAGCTCAGTGGTTCCGGCACCTGCCTCGCAAGCACAAGGACCTGAGTTCGATCCCCGGTAACCACATATAATGCTGGGCGTGGAGACACGCCCACCACCAATCAACACCGCATACCACAATGCCGGACATGGTGGCTCACGCCTGTAATCCCAGCACTCGGGAGGCAGAGACAGGAGGATTGCTGAGTTCGCGGCGGCTTGCCTGGGCACCATAGTGAGCTCAGGGCCAGCCTGAACCACAAAGTGAGACCCTGTCTCCAAAAAGCAAAAAAAACCAACAACAACAAAAAAGTAAGGACATTATAACTAGGATAGACGTCAACTTCTAAACAGGTGGTTTTAGTAAAATAAATGAAATGCCTCTTCCTTTCTGTATATTTGTAGTATCAATCAATCTGCCTGTCTAGCTACATCTGCCTGTGCATCATATATTTGCAACTGTAGATATGAAAAATCTTCCTGGTACTTATTATGTCAGGTATGGGTTAATCCTGTACATCTTCTCTCAATCTATAGATACATTTAAATTAATCACTTCTCAAATTTCTTTTTACTGGAGGAGCTTTGAAAAAAATTAATTCTGGGAACAGACTTTCACAGATTTTGATTTGGTACATATAGGATAGGTCCTAAATACCTACATGATTAAAAAGCTTCCTAGGCTTCCTGCCTCACATCAAATTTTAAGAATCACAGGTTTAGAGGCAATAATACATTCCATAGAAATTGTAATGAGTTGGACATGGTGGCACAAACCTGTAATTCCAGCATTCAGAAAGGCTAAACTGAGAGGATCAAAAGTTGGAACTTGTCCTAGGTAACGTAGTGACTTAGCAAGACCCTGTTTCAAAGAAAAACGTAAAACAAGCGAATACACCTCAGTGTAGAGAAACTCTATCTCCTTCCTACTCTCCACACACTAAAATTTAGTGTTGGAGTCACCCACAACTTTTGCTATTACATGACAATTAAGTCTTTTTGGACATTACTCAAAACTCTGCATCGGGCTGAAAGAGTTTTATCTAGGCTATTTAAATTTTCTTAATTTTTATCTTTAAACTTAGGAAGGTCATTCTGTGGCCCATTCAGTTTTATAATAAATATTTTAACTCCTTGCCCATCTACATCTTACATATTGAAGAATAAAATTGCTCACTCATATGTCATCTGAAGGAAATAATGGTGACAGTTGGAAAGAAAAATGGACCAAAATTATTCCTATTCCAAGTGCACAAGGTCACTAATAGTTGACAGCCCTGCACCTGTGATCTCCTGCTTGACAGGACCCCCAGAGTGTTTCCTCTGTCTTCCATTAATATTCTGTATCCACTGTACCATTGCATGTTCCTCAGTGGGGAGAACTAAACCCATTGCAAAAAAAAAAAAACAGTCATTATTCAGAGAGTTATCTCCTTCCTTTGTGTCTGCTATATGACAATGGTATTTTCTTTTTTGCCTTCACAATATTTGGCCTCTTGGCCTGAGTGCATTCACTTCTTTCCATATCCGTGTGGTAGGCTTCAGATTCAATTTCTAAATACATCCTAAACATCTTTACTCAAGCATTTAAGAACAGATTCAAAATATAAGGATTCACATATAGAGAAGAAAGACTAGAGGAGATGTGATAAAAAAAAAAAACCCTGGTATCAAAGAATATGTAAAAATCAATCAGTCTTCTCTACACAGAGCTAAGTTGAACTGAAACAATTCTTAAAGACTTAAAGAATTCATTTTCTCTCTCACCTGTAGTGAAGGTCAAGCTCACAGGGTCACTCAGAGATGAGTTTTCAGTCTGGCATCTATATATCCCAGATTCACGAACCTTTAGGATGTTTCCTGAAGTATCCCATGGAAATGTTTCACCATAGAACCCAGAGTACCATTTTGTTTTCTCTGGTGCAGAGGAATGAAATCCATTGCAAGTCAAATTCACTGTCTCTCCTTGGAAAACTGTGGTCCATGGAGGATGAAGGGAGATCACTGGTTTGGGTGCAGCTGCTGAGGAGGAAAGAGAAATGGGTCTGAGGCAGAGTTAGCTGTGGTCCCTGTTGCAGAGGTTCTGTGAAGAAAAGGAAGGGTTCGGCTCTGGGTGGTCCCTAGGAGACCCCGAGAGGGTCACTCATGGCATAAGTTTGAGTATCTGCCAGCAGCACTCCCTTCCTGCCATAGAGAGTGACTGCTTAGGGGGCGGCAGTGAGCAAAGTGTCATCAAGAGGAGCAACACAGCCTCCATTTTCATGTGCTGACTGAGGGAAGCAGCTGTGTAAGGGGATTCTAGAGAAAAATCTTCCCTTCCCTTGCTACCTCATCCTGTTCCTAATCTCGGAAGAACTCACACAGGCAGTGGTAAAGTTGCAATTTTGTACTTTCTTAAAACAATAAAATAAACTAATTAATAATATTAATATTTATCATTAATATTATATATTATATTATATATTGACTTTATATGTTCTTATATATCATATTCTATCATACATTATATATTATTGTATTAATATATAATTATAATTAATAATTATAACATCAATTAATAATTATATTAATATTTAATAGTAACAACTGATAATTTTTAATATTTAATAGCAATTATTAATGCTGGCATCATAATTAATTGTAATATTAATATAATTATCATATGGTATTAATAATATTAATAATTAAAATAATTTCATCATGAGATTTTGGCCCTGAGAAAAGCTTGAGAGATCATCTTGACTTTATTTTATACATGATGATTCAAATACCCAGAAAAGCCCCAATCAGATCACATTATCACAGAACAAGAAATGAACAAGCCTGCTAGGATCCAGAGAGGACCCGGACAAGGATACCAATAGGGAAGTTTGGTTTGGGCAAGAAGCAAGTTATAGAGATTTCGTTCTGTTCATAGGTCCCCAGATACCTAAGACACTCTGACCTAGAAGAATAGAAAAATTAAGAAAATGTGGGGCTAGCAAGTTTGTCTTTTCTCCCAGAGTGCCCACTTTGTACATTTCTTCCTTGTAAGGGCCAACTGTTATGTGTTCTACTCTTCACACATTTCCTGGAGGATTTCACTTCTAAAATTGGCATCTCAGGCATATGATATTTTCAGTCAACTTTTCTCAGCTTACTGATTGGGGGAGACCTGTCCTGAGTCCTGCATGATTACCATGGAGTTGAAGATGGCCTACCTGGCTAAATGGGGTCTATTTGCACGAGGAGTGAATACAGGGCCTAGCAAAGGCAAGAAGCTGTCTGTGAATTTGTTACATGAATCAGGAAGGTGGAGGACGACCGTGAAGCTACACTGGTTCTTGGGCAACGCCAAGAGGTCCGGCATCCTCTCTACATCCCTGCTAAGTGTGGCAGGGAAATGGGAGACGTTAGGAATCCTCAGGTAGCCAGCACAAATATTTCAGATCAGGGAAACACTCTCATCTGGAGCCACAGAAGAGCAAAAGAAAGGAGAACTCACCAAATTGTCCACTTGCAGAAGCTGCAAAGGAAATACAGAGCCAGGCATGAGCACATAACAGGGATTATTTGCCCTCACCCATTCTTCATTTAAAAATTCATTTATAAAATGTTAATAATTATTTGCCACATGTTTGTACATACTGAACCATGGTACTTAGATTTCTAAAATGATGAAAAATGGTATCTGCTAGCAATAAGTTGACTCTAGAGGGGGAAACAAAAACATGATGAGAAATAATATAATGTAAATATGATGTTGAGTTCTCTGCTAGAAATAATAGAAATACACATGGGGTTTCTTGAGGGTGGAAGGGAATCAGCAGGAAGGGTATAGAAAACATATGCCACTGATGTTCAAGAGCTGTAGGGGTCTAAAACTTAAGGAGTCATGGGGAAAATATGGTTAGAGAAGAATTCAGAGCCCAGCTAAGTAGCTCCCATTTTATAAAAGCTATGGAAAGCTTTCAAGGAGTGGAACCAAGTTAGATTTGTCCACTTCATTGGTCTCCTCTGGCTGAGGGCAACCTTCAATGAGACAAAATGGAAAGCATCTTAGACATTCAGTGAGGGATGGTGATATTAAATTATCTGGAGAGTGTTTACCCATGATTATCTGAATTATATGTCTACTCGTTCATGCTTCTTGTAGTGGTTTCCCCTTTCCAGAGTGTAAGCTCTATGATGAGATCAGGGACTTCTATTCACTAGGTAATCCTTCATCACCTAGAACAGTGACTGACGTATAAAAGATACTTATTAAATGTTGCTTTACTGAAATAATGGATCAATGGAGTTTAAGGGTAACTAGTGAGGGGAAAGAAAAAAATTGATGGTTAAAAGAAAGGAAACAAAGCTTGTGTATATAGGGGCGGGGGGCTTGTAGGGTGGGTAGGGGGATGGGGAAAAATGAGAATTAAGTCGTGTCATATACTGGTACAAATTCTCAATGTTGAGTGTAATCGTGATGTGTATATATAATGTAACAATAAATTAAATTTAAAAAAGAAATAATGGATCAATGAAAGAGCTAGGTTAATAGCTTTTGAGATAAGATACAAGTATGTATCTTATGCCACTGATGTTCAAGAGCTGCAGGGGTCTAAAACTTAAGGAGTCATGGGGAAAAAGTGAAAGTTGAGGGAAAAAGGACAAATTTTTAAGTTGAGTATTTATTGAACAAAAACATGAAGACTTAGTTACTATGATCACAATGGTTTCCTTCTTTATAAATTTGGAGACTTCCTTTCCTAGCTGCCACCATCATCTTCAGGCCCAAGGAAAGAAGCCCTGAGCTATACAGTAAATCCTGAAATACAGTCCCCTTCTGTGGGAAAGACTCTCTGAGCAGGGGGTTCTGGGCCCGAGGAAGGTGGCCAGGTCTGTGGTGGAAAAAATCAACCGCCCCACATACCCCAGGCCCATGCTGAGCCCTTTACTCACCCAGGACCAGTAGTACAGCCCACAGCAGCATGAAGACTGGAACACCCAACAGCAGAGGCCAAAAGAGAAGTTTTCACAAGAGTGTCAGGTTTGATCTTGATCTTATAGCTGATGCACGATTCACACCAATCCCAAGGAACACATCTGAGCAACTGCTTTTCTGTAAACGAAATCAGTAGATCAGAAAAAAGGAAGTGGGAGTACCCATCTATATAATTGTCAAAGTTTCCTGCCCTCTGATTACAGCGAGAAAAATTAGTGTTAGGTTTTTTTTCAAATCACATGTCCTTAAACCCATATTTCTGCTACTGGGAAATTACCATAAGGAAACCACATGATGATGGTTCTATAAAAAAGTCTTTTGCAGCATGTTTCATTATTGCTCCAATACTGGCACCATGAAGAGAAAGCAGGGACGTTGGGATGTTTAACAATAGTCTCATCCATCTGCACAGGTGCCAAGAATGAACTATTAAGAATGAGTCAAACTTTGTGCTAAGATGACAAGAACATTTTGATTAACGAAAGAGCAAAAAGGGAGGTGTGGCCTGATTTATCATATTATCCTTTGGAATAAATGAAAAGATAGAATGTATATGTTCACAAAACAGTATAAATAGACAAAAAAATAATGGTTACATTTGAGGAATTATAGACCAGAAAAGGGCATCTCGTGTCTTTTTATATGGTTGGATTTTTACAAATGACCATGTGAATGTATAGATTTTCTAATTTTTAAAAATCAAATTTCCATCCTGGCATACAGGTCACCAAATGTTCCTAAAATGTTCACTGCTACGAGAAGTGCCAGTTTTTAAACTTCAGATGATTTTCCTTATGCCTTTTTTTTCTGGACTTATACTTTTGTCTACTCAAAAGGACATTTAATTTATATCTAAATAGACATGTCATTATAGGTATATTATGTCACAGCAGATCACTGTGCCCTGAGAAAAGCACCAGGAACAAACTAATTATTTCAGTCCATTAGGATAATCTCAAAGAAAAAAAAAAGAATGTCTTTATGTATTTGTGATACAAAAAGGAACTGTGTAGCTCTGAACCTTCTAATATATGCCACTCTGCATGTGGGAACACATTTCTGTTGTTCCCACTCCTGAAAGTGGAATTCCTGGCTCATCTGGCGTGTGCATTAGTACTATTTATAAAACACTCTCAAATTATTTTCCAACGTGATTGTGCCACTCACACTCCACCAGGCAATGCCTGAAAATCCCCATTGCTCTAAAATCCTTGTGCTGGGCTCCTGTCAACATGGTTTTAATTTTATGTCCTTGGTGAATTGTGAGATACAGCACATTTTCACAGCCTAACTGGTTTAGATGTTGTTTTCTACATGAAATATTTGTTCAGGTCTCTTCCTGTTTTCCTGTTGGTTTTCAGTATTTGTGTTTTGCAGTTCTTTTAATGGATTCTTTGTCATATGTATGAACTGCAAATGTCTTTCCCCAATCTGTGGCTTCCTTTCTTGCTCTTTGATAGTACCTTCTGATGAAAAGCATTCTAATTTTGTTACAATCCTATGCAACAGGCTTTCCTTTTTTTCCACTAAATATTTTTACAATTCCATCCATTATTCTTTGCCTGCTTCAAGGTCTTGAAGATTTTCTCCTGTGTTATCTTCCATAAGCTTTATTTATTTCATATCCACAGTATCATTGTAATGGATTTTTCATACCATGAGTGAACTTTTACATTCACTTTTATATTCTTCTTCATTTTTTTAAACCAGGGATTGAACTCAGGACCTTCTGTTTGTTAGGCAGGAACAGTGCCACTGAGCTACATCCCCAGCACTAACATTTACTTTTTTTTCTTTTTTTTTAATTGCATTCTTTATTGGTACAATTTGCATACATCTCACACTCACACATAACATTGGGGAGTTTATACCAATATATGACACAGTCAATTCTCATTTTTACCCATATCCCCACCCCCTATATACATGCTCTTTTATTTTCTTTCATAATCTTATTTATTCCATCCCCTCATTACATCCCCATACCAAATTTCCTTTGGAAATTTCCCATTCTAAAAAGATTGTCATACTACTAGAGCTCATTTGCATCTACCGGTGCTCATATCAACGAGAAAATCCGGTGTTTGCCTATCTGTGCTCTATTGATTTCACTCCTTAGCGTGTCCTCCAAGTGCATCCATTTGCACATAAATGAATCAATCTTGTCATTCTTTACGGCAGAATAGTACTCCATTTTATTAAAAAACCACATCTTCTTTATCCAGTCTCCAGTTGATGGGCATTTGGGTTGTTTCCAAGATTGAGCTATCACGAACTGAGCTGCTATGAACAAGGGTGTACATCTGTCTTTCCACTGTGATTTTCTAAGTTCTTTTGGGTATATTCCTAGCAGGGGGGATGGCAGGGTCAAATGGGACCCCTAGTCCTAGTTTTCTGAAAAATCTCAACACATATCTCCACAATGGTTGCACAAGTCTGCAATCCCACCAACAGTGGAGAAGAGTTCCTTTCTCCCCACAGCCTCGCCAGCATTTATTGTTGGTTGATTTTGTAATAGCGGCCATTCTTTGTGGAGTGAGATGAAATCTCAGTGTTGTTTTCATTTGCATCTCTCGAATGACCAGTGATGTTGAACATTTCTTCATATGTTTCTTAGCTGCTTTAACTTCTGTCTCTGAGAAGTGTCTGTTCATTTCAGATGCCCATTTTTGAATTGGGTCTTTAAACTTGGGGAAGCTGATCTGTTTAAGTTTTTTATATATTGTAGATAATAGCCCTTTGTCTGATAAACAGCTAGTAAATATTTTTTCCCATGTTGTTGGTGGTCTTTTAGCAGTGCCAGTGACTTCTTTTGCTGTGCAAAAGCTTTTCAGTAGGATGAGATCCCATTTGTTGATTCTTTCTGCTAGGTCTTGTGCTATAGAGGCTTTATTCATAAAGTCTCTGCCTAAGCCAATGTCTCCAAGAGTTTTAACTAATCTGTTTTCCAGCAGACTTACTGTTTCTGTTTTAATGTTTAAGTCTCATATCCACTGTGGGTTTAATTTTGTGCATGGTGAAAGAGATAGGTCTAGCTTAGCTTTTGGCAAGTTGAAGCCCAATTTTTCCAGCACCATTTGTTAAAGAGGCTGTCTTTCCTCCTTTGAGGATGTTTGGCTCCTTTGTCAAAGATAAGGTGGCTTAGAGTACCCAGGGTTGTTTCTGCATCTTCTAATCTATTCCACTGGTCCTCGGGTCTGTTACTTTGCCAGTACCATGCAGTTTTTATCACAGTGGCTTTATAGTAAAGCTACATCCCCAGCACTAACATTTACTTTTAATGTACATATAGGCAGAGAATTTACCCAGCTTATTTTCTGAAAATATATTTATTTTACAATTCAGAGCAGCTCTGTACTTGTTATAAAACAAGAAACTGGGGGCTGGGGATTTAGCTCAAGTGGTACCACACCTACCTGGGAAGCAGAAGGGCCTGAGTTCGATCCCTAGTACCACAAAAAAAAATCCAAGAAACTGGGTTAGTCTGTTTCTAGCGACAGTTTTCTGGTTTGTCTATCTTCATATGAATACAACACTGTCCTAATTTTTTTTTTGAGACAGGGTCCATCTCCAAACTTGACTAATAATTATTTCTTTCATATTTGTGTGCTGTTTTTCTCACCCAGAAATCAAGTGCACATTCTCTGCTCTTGAAGCTAGCTGGCCTCCAGATTTACTTTGTCCAAGAGATTATAGAAGAATGAAAGCTATAACCTTGAGGCTTGGGAATGTCAGTTTTTCTATTTTGTGTTTTCTTAGATCCCTAAGTCCCACATAGGAAAAGTGATCATCTTATGAGAGAGACTCCCAGGCAACCCCAACAATTTCTGTCATCTCAAAAAGGCCCAAGACGTGTAGATTAAGCTAACCTGGGTGACTCATGGTGTCTATATTATGTGACCATTGCATGATCCCCATGTTCCCCAGTGATACCACCACATTAAAGATTCCCTGACCGGGCCGGAGGGTTAGCTCAGTGGCTCCGTGGAGACACGCCCACCAAAAATCAACACCGCATACCACGGTGCCGGACGTGGTGGCTCATGCCTGTCATCCCAGCACTCGGGAGGCAGAGACAGGAGGATTGCTGAGTTCGCAGCGGCTTGCCTGGGCACCATAGTGAGCTCAGGGCCAGCCTGAACTACAAAGTGAGACTCTGTCTCAAAAGCAAAAAAAAAGATTCCCTGACCTAGCAAGGCCAATAACTACTATTGTTTTAAGTCACAAGGTTCTGAAGTGTTTTCTCATCCAGCAATACATAACTGAGACAGACTTTTCTAACTTCTTTAGGAATGTTTTTTCAACAGTAAACAAAAATGTACTTCTTCCTAAATATTGCTTTTATCTTAAAGTTTATTTTTCTTAATAGGTGCAGCTTATTCACCACATAAAGAATGCTTTAAAAATCTACATCCTTACAAATTTTCATCCATCTCTGTCTTGATGTCCATGCCATAACTAATTTTTATGCACACATGTTCTAATTTTACTGCCTTCCTTCTAATTTTTATGTTTTATTTCTCCTCACTGTTATTCAGTGGTTACTACTTTATAGCAGAGACCTTTGCTGCTCCCTAAATATGCTCCATGTTTCCCAGCCTAACCCTGTAGAGAACACATGATTTGAGTGTCCAGTAGTCTGCAAGTGAGAATAACATATATCATTTCCAGGCTGAAACATACAAGCCCAGACATGAAGTTTCAGTTTATCACTTCTTGGCTGGAGGAGGCAGTTTATATCCCATGTATCACAGATAGTGCAGTTATAGAATGGTGATACCTCTGTTAGCTTGGGTCTGCTGCCCACTGCTGTTGGAAATACCAGTGAAATTAGAGGAAGCATTTTGGGTAAGGAAAGTGTTTTTTTGTTCTGTTATGTTTTGTTTTTGCTGTTTCGAGACAGAGTCTCACTATATTGCCCAGGCATGTCTTGAACTTTTAGACTCAAGAAATCCCCTCAACCTTCCGATGTAGCTGAGCCTAGAAGCATGCACTACCCAACCAACTTGAAGCATATTTTTACTTGTTTGAGTTGAGTCACTCAGGTTTTGGAACTGATTATTACTACAGCACAACTTATCTTTTCCAAAGCTGACAGCATACTGCCAGAACAATTCCAAATTGCTATACTTTTTTCCAGCTTTACTAGAAATTATTTTAGTATTCTTTATTAAAGGCAAATCTGTTGTTTGACTTGATATATAACTATTAACATATTAAAGATTCTTCTAGTTTTAATTTTATGTGCTCTGGGACCACTAAGTAATTTTATAATTATCCATTTAATTTAATTTTTTTTTTTTTGGTACTGGGGATTGAACTTGAGTCCTTGGGCATCCAAGTTTGGTGCAGTACCACTTGAGCTAAATCCCCAGCTACTAATTATCCATTTAAAATTACAGCTGGAAGAGTCTAGAGTTTGTAAGGTTAACCATTTAATATGTTTAATAAGAGGTATATATATAAAATGTCAGTCTCTTCTAAAGCTAATGAATAGCCCTTCTTTTCTCTTTAAAACCCAGCATAGACGTGTGCACAGCCTCGTGCTCACTATCAGCTTTATTCTTCCCTTGGCTTTGTTTAAATTTCACTGTGGTTAGAAGCTGTTCTGTAGAGACTGTGGACAAGGGATGTGGCTTTTTAAAACTTTACTTGAAGACAGAGTTTCTTTTTTAGCTCTTAAATAACTTGTGGTTGGTTTCAGAAAGTAAAATGTGGTAGTAGGTATGTTCTTATTCTGAACTAAAAGTTTTGTATTCCAATAATAACTACCATACATAGAATGATTACTGTAGAATGGTCAAATCTTTTATAAATATTACCTCATTTAATATTTGCATCAACATTAAACCAACTCAACAGTGAAATAACATTGGCACCATTCCGAGACAGATACTGTCATCCTCACTTTAAGAATCTGGGCAATAGTTAAGTAAATTATATATTTCAAGTATTTTGTAAGTCAAAAGACTCAGGACAATAAGTGTAGCACTGAAGGTAAACTACAGATGTGTCTGAGCTTTATTACGTCAATAAAGAGATTGACTCATCACAGGCTTTATCTCAGGAATCCAGAGGCAATAGATTTCTTCTCAAGCCAGCTGTAGAAGTAGTGAAGTCCATGGTTAAGCAATTACATCTCAAGAGCAGTTAGTCAGGGCCTATTTTGGTAACAGGAAGTGGAAACTCTGTGCTCTGAAGTCTAAAACGTAACACAGCTATTTACAAAACATACAGATCCTCGACAAAGGTCTTTGGAGGGCAAATTTAAAGAAGGAAGTGGGGAAGAGCTACAGGAATCTTATGATTGTTCTTTGGGGCCTGGAGTAACTCTCAGGCTGCTGTTAAACATTTTGCACAAGGGATGGAGCCTCTTTTGATGGGGAGCATTCTGAACACTGACAGGAAGGCCCTCCAGCCACAGCACCTAGGAGAAAAACTGATATATAAAGAAAGAACTGATCTAAGGGAAGAGGAAGTCCTGGCACTGACAACAAATGTGAACAAGAGAAAGATTTAATTTCTTTTTTTAAATTGAATTCTTTATTGGTACAATTTATATACATCTCACAATCACACATAACATTGGGGAATTTGTACCAGTAGATGACACGTTAATTCTCATTTTTACCCATATCCTTACCCACCCACACCTCCCCACCCCATATATACATGCTCTTTTATTTTCTTTCAGAATCATATTTATTCCAGAGAAAGATTTAATTTCTTAAATATTAACGTTGGATGATTTTTCTAAGGAAAAATCATAGATAATATTCTGCCATGACATTTAGTCAAAGCCATATATGTGTCACTGGAGAGACTCAGGACTCTGCCACTTACCAGCTGGATGAACTTCTAAAAATTAGAAAACTTGTTCGTGATAGCCCAGTATTGGAAACAACCCAAATGCCCATCAACTGGAGACTGGATAAAGAAGATGTGGGTTTTTTTTAAAAAAAATGGAGTATTACTGCCATAAAGAATGACAAGATTCATTCATTTATGTGCAAATGGATACACCTGGAGGACACACTAATAAGTGAAATAAGTAGATCACAGATATGCAAATACCGGATCTTTTCTTTGATATGAGCACCTATAGATGCAAAGGTCCTCTAGAATGTGTGATAGTTTTTGTAGAATGGGAAGTATCCAAAAGGAATTTGGTGTGGGAATGTAATGAGGGGAAGGAATAAGTATGATTCAGAAAAAAAAGAGTATGTATATAGGGGGTGGGAAGGGGTGGGTGGGCAGGGATGTGAGTAAAAATGAGAAATGACCTGTGTCACATATTGGTACAAACTCCCCAATGTTGTGTGCGATTGTGAGTTGTGTATATAATGTACCAATAAATAATTAAATTTTTAAAAATATTAGGAAATCTGACCTGAAATCTCTTCATCTCTTTTTCTATTTGAGACAGTGTCTCACTTTGTTGTGCAGGCTATCCTTGAACTCTTGGCAATCCTCCTGCCTCTGTCTCCTAAGTGCTGGATTAGAGACACAAGCCACAGTACCCAGTGTTGTGGTTTGTGGTACTGAGGATCAAACTCGGGACGTTGCACTTGACCGTCAGTTGCCAGAGCCACTGAGCTAAATCCTCAGCCCTGAAATTTCTTCATCTTAAATGGGGGCCTCAACGCTCACTTCATAATATCAGTGAGAAAATCAAAGGAGATATTGTTCATCTGCACATTCAAAACCTGAGCCTATGTGATACCCAAATCTGTTGTTCTTTCAAAGTTCCATTCATTTTTTTCCACACCAGCCTTTGTACCAAGTTGCCTTTACTTTGTGGTAACAGCTGCTTGTTAAAAATAATTGGGTGGGGAAAAGCTGATGTCAACATCAAACTTGAAGTAGTTAAAGTGGATATAAAATTATTTCACAATGCAGACAATTCTCTCTTGCTTATGAAAACCTAAATTGATCTGTGTTATGCCACTCTGCTACTGAGAAACTTGGGAAGAACAAAGCCTACCAAGCCAGAGACCGCTAAAAAGCTGGCCTGTGGTCTAAAGGCTATCAAATATGAAAGGCTTAAAGGCTTGTGTACCTCATATATCTTTTTTTTTTTTTTTTTTTTTTGCTTTTGAGACAGGTCTCACTCTGTAGTTCAGGCTGGCCCTGAGCTCACTATGGTGCCCAGGCAAGCCGCCGCAAACTTGTACCTCATATATCTTGATTCCTATTTTTCCCATTTCTCTGCCTTCCCTTCAACACCTCCACCACCCCTCCCGTATACATAAGCTTTGTTTCCATTTTTTTTCCTTTTTACCTTCAAATTTTTTCTTTCCCTTCTTTGTCCCCCCATTCCTCTTTCCCTTTGAAGATTTTTCTTCCTGTTTCACAGTACCTATTACATATTTTGGATCTGAATTACACTTTCATTTTCTCACACTAGGGAATGATATGTATTTACACATGTCTGTTTTATTTATTTCCCTTACAAGTAAGGAAAGGCCTACAGAATATATTTGATAAAGTGGCATTGATTATCCTGGGGCCTTTGGAACCAAAGAAGAAGCTGGCAATGTGTGCTGTTATGAACATGTCTCCAGATCCCATTCTGCACAGCTAGTGTCAACATGATACTAACAGCAATGTTTGATTCAAAATAAAGATTAAAAATTACACTTTGTTTCTGAAATAATGAAAAATGTCTTACACTTACCTATGTGTACTCCTGTGACATAGGGCTGTTGGGTATTCTTCTTCCCCTTCCAATTATTTATGAGTAATTATGTGCTGTCAGAAAAGCGGTCAGCTCTAGATTTTTTTTTTAAACTATGTGTTATTGTTTAAAAACAGGTCATGCTTAGGCTGGAGGGTTAGCTCAGTGGTTCCGGCGCCTGCCTCGCAAGCGCAAGGTCCTGAGTTTGATCCCCAGTAACCACATACAATGCTGGGCGTGGTGACTCATGCCCACCAGCAATCAATACCACATACCACAGTGCCAGGCGTGGGCTCACACCTGTAAGCCCAGCACTCGGGAGGCAGAG
>PVIC010017261.1:0-32962 GCA_004025085.1 Thryonomys swinderianus | reverse complement strand
AAGAAGAAGAAGAAGAAGAAGAAGAAGAAGAAGAAGAAGAAGAAGAAGAAGAAGAAGAAGAAGAAGAAGAAGAAGAAGAAGAAGAAGAAGAAGAAGAAGAAGAAGAAGAAGAAGAAGAAGAAGAAGAAGAAGAAGAAGAAGAAGAAGAAGAAGAAGAAGAAGAAGAAGAAGATACTCTACAATCTTTACTCTCAGTTTCTTTAACTCCATGTAATAGGCCTTCAGAGTTCACCACTCAAAGGAATCCACTTTCTGGTTCACTGAATGCTCCTCAACTGACAGAACTGATGGGATTTTTCCCTCTCCATGTCATCCTGACTCTCGCTACTTTTCCTGCAGTTTTCATGAGCATCAACTCCTCACTGCTATTCAGTCCACTTCAGCATTTCCACTCCTCATTCCTCCTACTCCTAGCTATGGTGCTTCTGTTTCTTTGCCTTTTGTCCTAACAATGCTTTAATGGAGAATTTTCTTTCTTTTAACTTAACTCTATTTGACTAGGCTCATTTTTAATCAGAAAATTCAAGTTTCCTAATTTTTTATCCTTTTTTTTTGCTGTCTTTGCTACCAAGAGAATCATTATGTTGAAGACTTGGTCACCACTAGGGTTTTGGAAAGTAGTTGCATCATGATGGTGCTAATATCTTCCACTAATGAGAACATAACATAATGGCATTTGTGGGAATTGTTCAAACAGGGAGGTGGAGCTTACTTGAAAGGAGATGACTATGAGGACATGACCTTGGGGACTACATGTGCCCCCAAGCCCTTTCTTTCTGGTGCATTCCCACTCTCTCTGCCAGCACTCTCTTCTGTCATGATCTATGATATCCTGCTACAGCTACAGCAATGGAACGAGTGAACCACTGACTAAAACATCTAAAACTGCGAACTCGGATAAATTCTTCATCATTTAAGCTGTTTACATTATGTAGTTTGTCACAGCAATAAAAAGCTTACTAAACAGCTTAAAGAAGCTGCTGTCATTTTAAATTTCTGTACTTTCCCAGAGCGGAGTTCAAAATTCCCATTCCACACTTATTTCTTCTCTGAATCAGATTCTTTTTATTTCCTTTCCACAACAATTCTGTGCCTTTTCCTTTTATGCAGAAAGATAGTTGGTGGAGTAGGCAGGTCAGAGTATACCTAGTTTCATAACATTCGTGTGTGTGTGTGTGTGTGCATACATGTGTAAGTGTGTACATATATGGTGAGTGGGTATTCAGCAATTAAATATTCATGGCCAACATTTAAAGTATGTTATTACCTTGGAAATTTATTTTTCCTATTATCATATGAAAGTTTCTGAAAGCCATTCAGTTAATAAACCTGTTTAACTCAGTTTAACCCAATGTTCCCAGACTAATTTGACCTTATAAATTTTTGTTCATCGTTTTTAATAAAACCTTTTTGAACACTCAAGGAAATGTCATCATAACATAACAGGAATTTCTTTTGTGTCAACAAATCTGATCAAATCTTGATTTTGCCACTTATTAGCTCTTAGCTCTACTTAGTCTCTCTGAGCTTCTACTTCTTCAGTAATAATAACAAGCACCTCAATGATACCTTTTGAGAATTAGAAATAGTGTACATAAAATATTTTGCATGACATTTTGCAAACAATAAGGACCCATAAATGTTAGTATCACCAATGTCATTATTGTCGTTGTATTATAATTCTTTATATATGTGTCTTACCCAGGATACATTACAGCTTATGTTGAAGCCTCTATGACTCACATTCTTTGAAAAAATATCTTCTATACTGTTTTATTGCATGCATACTAACTTGAATTCATGATATGCAGGCACACACACATATGTAATTATATATATGTAATTTATATATATGTAATGTGTATATATATATATATATATATATATAAATTTAGACTCAATCTATGCCTAACAGCCACAACTGATTTTTCAGTAGAAAGATTTCCACAGTTAATAGTTTATAAACACTTTGAACAAACTATAAAAATTGGTATATGTTATTTTCATCACTCAAGGTGGTTACCTGAATGATTTCATTTCTTTCTTTTCCACTGAATGCTGTGGTGTTTGATATTCTAAAATCAGTGTACACCCATGGTCACAGGATACTGGACTTCCTAGTATGCTTTCCACTGACACTTAAGACATTTCAACAGCAGGTTATGTAATTGTTCTGACAGCGCACATCTCCAGTGCAAACTGAGGTTCTAGAATATCTTTGGTTTTGTATTGATTTGGCAGATAGAACTTCTGTGGTTCAGTTATGTAGGACATAATATGAAGCCAGAAGAAAAGTACATTTAATGCAGTGAAAGAATAAATTTGCTTTAGAAGAAAGCAATAACAGTAAAGTAAGCAAACATAATACATGATTTACTTCAAATGATCAGTAGTTAAGGCTGAGTGCAAATGATCAGAATGACTTGGAAAAAGGGGCCAAACCAGGTTTTCTGAGAATAACTGAGTGTAACAGTCTGCATTGATATGTCATTTTCAATGTGCTTTTGAATTACCAGTTGTTTCAGACATACTGGATGGGGTGTGCTGACACAGGCTGAATGATGCATGACATTCTGCTGAGTGACAGCACAGACCATGTTCGCTTCTGCCTAAACTCACTTCACCAATAGTTTGTAGCTTCAGGGAGCCTTGCCTGTGCTAAAGCAAGACTGACTCAAGAAACAGACATTATATTTGCTCTTCCTTCATCAGAGGATGCTCTTTCTTCAGAAACTTTGTAGCATTTTAAATAAAAGCTAAGATTTAGGCCCAATTTCTAGTTTTGACATTTATAAGCTTTGGCCTTCAGAAAAATGATTTAACTTCTATGTGTTTCTGATTCCCATCCCATAAAACTGATTAATATTACCTACTCCATGGAGAGATTTTGAGGCTTGAATGAACCAGTGAATGTAATACACTTAAAGCAGGTGTGGTGGCCTGTTAGCTCAGGACGTTGGGATGCTGAGGCAGAAGGATTACAGTTTTGAGCTCACTATGGGGAACTCAGTGACTTAGTGAGTACAAAAGCCTTGAACACCCCTCCCCCAATCCTAACTACCATGTGCAAAGGTAATGGATCTTGAGCAACGTCTCTGTTGGATATAGCATAGATGTGTTTGGTTCTACAGTGACCATCATTGCCACTAACTTCACATGGTCAGCCTCATTATACTACACAACTTTTGGTTAGAAAGTACCCACCTCACGATGGTCTACAATGACTAACCTATCTACAGGAGTTTTCAGGCCTTTTTATTCTGAGTACTGATCACTATCTAAAACTGTATCATGTATTTTCCATTTTTTTCTTTTCCTACTTTAATAGTATGGTGGTCTTCTGCCTGTGCTTAGAGTTATATTTCCAGTGTGTAAGAGAAGTCTTTGCATTTTTTAAGTGTTCAATAAAGATTGATCAAGTGTTTCATGATACAGCTTGGTTTTAAGGGACTCAGCCTATTAGTGTTTGAGTAAGCAGAAATGGCTCTTGCTACTACAACTACAGAGAAGCAGTTCTGTTAAGAATAAAGGAAAAGTCAGTGGTCAGTAAGCTTTGGAGTCATAGGTGCTTCACCTGTGCATCCTACCACAGACTCTTAGTTAAGTTTGCTTGACTGTGTTTCTATTCTCAACAAAATATCTAAACACCGTAAATTGTTTCAGAACTCTATTTCAGTGTGTCTGAGTTACTGTATACAGAGATAAATAAAATGACTACTATGTTCTTTTTGCCTAACCGTAAAAGTTAAATTAGAAAATTGCAAATTCTGTAACTAGCATGAGTAAGCAACCAGAAATTCAATGAGTCAATAATTTTCCATTGTCTCATGGTGCCTTACATTCGTTGGTTAATTAAAGTGACCTAAAGTGTTGAACTTTCTTTCCCTGGGGAATATTTTAAAATTCTGATATTTCTCTGGGGGAATGCCCATATTGTTTCACACTTGTTTTTAGATAAGAGACTAAGGACATAAGCAAGCCAATTATTGTGTCTGAGTTTAGAATCTTTAAACTTTTAGAGTGGAACTGGCTTCCACCAACTTCATTTTAGAGATAAAGAAAGTGAGACCCAGAGAGAAAAATGCAATGCTCAAATACATACACTAGTTTTACCCTTCTCCAAATAATAAAGTGATTTTTCCTCTCATTATGATTAAAAATGAAGCTGATTATGATATTTATCTCAAGGTCCTTAACTAGAATTGATTGATAAAAACAATTACCAGCAATAGGCATTTTGACCAGAAGATGGTCACTGAATCATGTTACATATTTATTGATTAATCATTTGTGCATAATATACCCAAGCCACCCTCATGAAATCATCATTACTCTTATCATAATACTGCTGTGAAGAGTGAGGAGAGGGGTTGTCTGCACAGTCTCTCAGATAACAAACTACTGACTCAGGGCTCATCTCTTGAGCTGACTGCAAAGCTTGACCACCTGACCTGAGACATACCATCACCTAAGAAGTCAGCTGTGGCTCACTGCCTGTTTTTATGTAGCTTAAAGTGAACAGTTTTAAATCAGATGAAATTTAAATTTCAGTCTTCATAAATAAAGTCTTATTGGAAGACAGCCTCACTCATTCTGGTACACTGTCCTCTTCAAGAGCACTATGTAGTTAACAACAGAAACCACACTAGTAGCTAAGCCCAACATATTTATCTTCTTGCTTTTACTGAAATAGCTCATAGTCTGGTGTTCTTATTCATTAGATTATATCAACTCCTTAAATCTGACAGTTAAAAAACCCAATAAAATCATTGATACAAAAAAGAAAACAAGTCTCCGAATAGAACAAATAAATATGTCTTTAAAATAACAATTCCTTTTGGAAAGAGAATAATATTTAACAGCAACTATCTAGGGCAAGGGAAACAAAACCTCCACTGGATTCTAGTCACCAAAACCATGGTATTCTTCAGCAGTATACCTGTGAGGAAATATTCTCTTGTAAAATTCACCTAACAAGAACTATTTACTTCAGATCTACAGTGGAGATTCACAAAATGTTCTTGTATCCAGAGAACCTGGGCAAAATCCCGAGACATCTTGGTCTATGAGATCAAAACAATTTTAGTAATCTTACTGGGATATTATTAGCTTTTTTCACTCTCTCTGTCCCATGAATGCCCAGTGGTGTTTTGAGCATTCATAGGACAGAACAGACAGACAGACAGACACACACACACACACACACACAGATTTTTTTTTTTGGTAATGATATTAGAAGAGTTTGAATGTGGAGCCGGATAGAATACAGATCTAACCTGAGCTAGATACTAAAGACAGTTGCAAAAAATTAAAACAATGGTACTCTACTATCCTTTCACTTTAGAAAGCTTAGGTATTTAGCCATAAAGTTATGTCACTTATAACAACATACAATGGTTTATTATTTTACTATAGTGTCTCAAGTTTAATTACTAATGGTGTACAACTAGACATGCTTCCAATACACAGACATTCTCCATATGCTCAAAGAATCTTATGACTAAAGTTCTGAAGAACTTGTGTCAAGATTTGCTTCACCCTAGCCTCACCAGATATAGGATGCCTTTCCAATGATTCCTCATTTCCAGTGATTGCTGTATTGTAAGTTCCCAAGCCTAAACCCATATCAGTATTTCCTATGAAGCTTAATATTTCAGTTCTCTGTGCCCTAAACTTTCTAGGAGTAAAGCCGAAGTTGCTGAATTCACTTTCAGTTATATCTGATTCAATTCATCTTAGGCAAGTGCTAGGTAACCTTGCAAGAGATTACGTTGATGGTACCTGTTACGGGCTCTTTCTTCCTCCTCTCAAATGCATATATTGAAATATTGAGTACTTCCTACCTAGAAGAAACCAGTGTGATTAGACTGAAAATTATAATTTAACACAAAAATCTGTATTCTATACCCTATGATATAGTAACAAAACAACTTCTCCCAGTCCTTCCTCTTTCCTCTATTCTTCCCCCGCTCTTTTCTCCCCTCCTACCTTCTCTTTTCTTGAGATTCACTTACATGGTGCTTAGTAGAAGCCTCTAGGATCTATTATTGCTGAACAATATTGAGCTGGCAACAGTCATTTGCATTCATTTAATTCTTCTATGTATCACCCTCTCCCCATATGGAAGAACACAACTGGACTTCTGCTAGGCACAGGGCTTTGGAAATAAGTACGCTGCAATCATTATTTTGAAACACTATTCGTGTTTGGAAAACTCTTTTTACCACATGCATGAAAGCAGCCTCCTCCCTTGCCCTCTATATCTTCTTTATATCTAAGGAAAAGAAGCAGCTGACAAGGCGATTTTCAGGTAATCTCTAGCTTCAATGCCATAAATGGGTCGGTACTGAGCTTGAAAGCGTGTGACATTTGACAGAATATTGACGGAATTGTTATGCACGGCTGTGGTTTGGACTGACTACGTAAAAGTACATCATAGCTCATGAATGACACCATTTCAATAGCTATGAAATGATAACCTTGTTGCTACGTTCAAGTTTGTGAGACACAGAAAAATAGAAAATGCCCCATGGAACCACTTAGAAATGCAGACAAGTTGCAATTGTATGGATATGACTTCTCATGGAACAGAGTTATAAGAGAATCAGAGGGAAATAGAGTAAAATGTAAAGTAGCAATCTTCCTCAACATGTTAACTGTACATGATAATCACTTTGCTGCTGCTTTATTAATATATTTCTATTTTATATAAATTATTACCCTAGCATGGTACCCCTAAACATCGTATGATTGTGAAACTTGCATTAGGTGCAGAGAGAATGCAAGCATCTGTGATAGCTGACAAAGAGACAGGCAGAGACAAGAAGGAAGGAAGAGGAAAGAGGATGCAAAAAGAAATCAAGATGCATTACATCCATGTACCAACTCTCCACGAGGGATTTAAACATTATGTACTGCATACATGTAGTAATACATCTTTGTACAGTTCAGGCTGGCCTTGACTGTGCTCATTAAGTAGTCCAGGCAAGCCTCAAACTCAGCAATCCTCCTGCCTCTGCCTCCTGAGTGCTGGGATAACAGGAGTGAGCAACCACGCCCAGCACTGCTGTATGTGGTATGTGGTACTGATTGCTGGTGGGCGTGTGTCACCACATCCAGCATTGCAGTATGTGATTACTGGGGATCAAACCAGGGACCTTGTGCTTGCAAGGCAGCCACAAGAACCACTGAACTAAATCTCTGGCACCATAAATCACATTCTTACAACTACTGCCACAACTTTCCAAAGGCAGTTGGAGACTCTTTTTCTTCTGGAAGACTGTTTCTTTAAAAAATGGAGAATGACTGTACAAAAGATAGAATAACTTCAAGTAGGCAAGCAGAATGAAGACTACACTATGTTTCTGAACTTTCCAACTTCAAACAACTTTTATGAAATGTGTAAGTCACTTTTGCTGAGAAGAGTTAGGTGGGAAGGATTAAATTTAAAGATATTTTTATGAAGATACAGCAACTATATGATAGAAGATGATGTACTCTGGTCACTAACAACTCTACATTTAGGATAAAAACATAAGGTTAAATGACAATCCTACAGAAGACAAATGCTCTTAATAAAAAAATTGATAATTTTTTGTTTTAGTTTGTGATTTCACATATCTCACTTCCCCTCTGGACCAAGAATGTCTCTGATAATACTTGAAAGACCTATGAAAGACACTTTTACGTATTCAATTTTTTTTTTTTTTTTGCCTAAGTACTAAGGACTCTATATTTGAAGTGTACAGTGTAAAAAAGGCTTAAATTCAATAGTTGGTGCCAGCTTATTTTGTCAATAAATTGTCCTACTGCCTATGAGACAAAAAATGAAAATCCCTCCCTGCCAAAACATTCTCCAGTATTTAGTAATATGAAGCTTTCTAGTCTTTGCATATCTGATGATTATAAAATTATGTTTTATTTTGATTTCTGGTTTATGATGATGATCATTTCTCTATAAATTTGATAGCATGATGATTTCTTCTGTTATAGATTGCCTCTTCATAGCCTTTGCTCATATTTGAACTAGATTTATTTTCCTTCCTAATTCTCAGTGACATTTTGATAGGTCCCAAAACAGTAGTAATTATTACCATGAACTACAGACAGTCAAAAAGAAATCAGAAGTGTGAAATTAAAATTTTTGATAATGAATACATGTTAAACCTTAGCCATTACGTCCAGACAGAAAATAAACAAAATGTTTCAAACAAGACATAGGCAAAACTTCTCTTAAAATGACAAATATTTTAGGCTTTATAGGCCCTGAGAGCTTTATCACAACTGCTCACCCATGCCATAAAATACAAACAACTGTACATAATATGTTAAAAAAAAACCCTGTATACAAATTAAACTTCATTTACATGAGCAGTAGATGGACCAGATTTGTCCCCTAAACCATAGAGTACTAACAGTTGACTTGGACATTTTAATTTTGTTTAAAGTGAATGACATAATTGTACAGTCTTCTACACTGTGCTATTCGTAGACACTCTTACAGAAATATACACTGTTTTATAAATCCCACTGTAAAGGAATTCTCAGGATTCATTTCACATACATTTCATTTTCCAGCATAAATAGAACTCATTTAGCCATATACTCCTTCCATTGGCACTACTTATATTCTTACTGTTATGATTAAAATGCAATGTTACTTTTATGATGAAATTTTGTAGTTTTCTATAAAAGTCTAAATTGATATATTTAAAGCCAACACAGATACATTTTAAAGGTCATGGATATTGACTACCAGGTTAAAATTTCACTATTCATGACACAATGATTTGAGGTCTATTATTGTTTTGATTTTTAATAATTAATGCTAATTATTATAGAATGCAATGCATGATATCTATGTAGTGTTCCTTTTTATTCCTGTATGTTTGTGGTATACAGTGTTTGTATTTTTGCAGGGAATTTTACAAGTACCTGGCACATCTTAATTCTTTTTTCACCCCCCTTCACTCCTCTCTCTCCCTATTCACTCCAACTTTTGATTCCCTTCCCACTTGAGAAAGATCTGGTTCCCCACCTCCTATTATCTTTTATTTTCCTCTTTATTTGCAGTTTGTTTCTCCTGCAAGTGAAACCATGTGATACTTAAGGTTACATATTGCTTATTTCACTTAATATTACAGTATACTTGTGCATCCATTCTCCTTAGTATTCCTAAGCCTCAAATTCTGTCAGCATTTAAGGGATTGCAGAGTTTACTAAAAGTTGAAATGTAAACTGGTAAGATACATTTCACATGTTTCTCATTTATTGTTGAGTAATAAATGAAAATAAGTGTGTCAACAATTATTTCTAATCTTATCTAGAATTTCATTGTTCTTTCAATTGCAAATTAGGCATTATTAAGCATTATCATATTTCCAAATAGAAGAAGGAAATCCATTTATATTTTCCTCTAGGTTCCTAATCTCAAGTCACTTGTTTATGTCCCTCTTATTAAAGTATAAAATCATGAGACCAGGAGCTTTAATTGACAAGCAATTAGCAAGTCTTTCATAAGAATTGGAAATGACTAACTAAAACAAGCAATTTTCACAAGTGTTCATGTACTGAAATTAAATAATTTTACAAAAATCAATCAAGAAAAAAGAAAAAACCTTTATACAGATATCAATTCTGAAAATATCAAACTGGGTAAAACTGTTTAGACTCAATCTGCACAAATATCTGTGCTAAGGGAAGAACACACTAGATCTATTTGCTTATGTTCTCTTTCCTTCAAGTATGAACAGTGTAATAATTAACCTACCTCACATTTGAAAATGTAGGCTAATGTCCTTACCTTGATAAATATTAGCTCTCGTAATGGTCATAGAGTAAAAGTGCTAATGCCCCTGACATTTGGGCTATTCTACTTCAAACCTAAAGAAGATTGCTCTATCAAAACCTAAAATTGTGTCACTTAAGAACTTGATAACTATGCATTTTATATTTCACTAACTCAGACATAGTTCCTATGTCCATGCATGTCCTAAGTTCTTTCCATGTCAGTCTTGTTTCCATGACAGAACATTCTAGGGTGGTTAGAGATCAACTAGACTTATTTTACTCTAACGCAAGACAAAATCATGTCAGTGCTACCTTCCACTCAGAAAATAATATGATGTCAGTACAATCCATCTTAAAAATATTTCACATTGGGCCAGAGGGTTAGCTCAGTGGTTCCGGCGCCTGCCTCACAAGCGCAAGGACCTGAGTTCGATCCCCGGTTACCACATATAATGCTGGGCGTGCAGACACGCCCACCAACAATCAACACCGCATACCACAATGCTGGACATGGTGGCTCATGCCTGTAATCCAGCACTCGAGAGGCAGAGACAGGAGGATTGCTGAGTTCAAGGCTTGTCTGGGCACCATAGTGAGCTCAGGGCCAGCCTGAACTACAAAGCAAGACCCTTTCTCAAAAAATAAATAAATAAATACATACATACATACATACATACATACATACATACATACAATTTCACATTCTTCATGATAGATTAATTTAAATAAAATAAGGTATTTTTTGTTCAAACATAGTCTCTAAATATTTCTGTTTCTGCAACAAACAATATCATAGGTGACTGAAAAATTTAAATTAGCATTTAAACAATGGGAAGTTATTTGTGAACAAAATCAGTTCCATCAAATTACTGTAAACTGTAAAAATAATATAAAGTATACACAGATCTTTAGATTTATCCACTGGCCCTTCATACACCTTCTCTTTCTTCTAGACCTGGGTTGAGAAACTCTTCTTAAAAAGGTAATCAATATGTTACACTTCAGTAACTCCATTCCTATGAATGTAGCAAGGAAAGAGCCTTTCACAGACATGAGCCTGACAGTGCATTAATCAAGATTTGCTTCTGGACACAGAAATTTGAATTTTGTATAATATTTAGGTGTCAAAATTGATTTTTAAAACAATTGAAAGTATAAAGACTTCTTAGCTGTAAAAACCACAGGTGACAGTCTGGATTTATCCCATGGAATAAAGTCTGCCAATTTTTCTTCTGCATTACTTGGACAGCGCGTCCACTATATGGGGCAACCCATCTCAGACTGGGCCCTATGTCCTGACCGTATTCAGCCATAATCATTAGTGGATTATCCATAGTTGAGTTTAGTACTCCCACAATCTAATCACCTCTCCTGAGTCCCTTAATCCAATCAAGTCAACCAGATTAATGGACAAACTTCTCTTAAGATGCTTTCGTTTATTTAATTACTATTGCCAGTTTTCATCCTAGTCTGAAATATGATAGATATTCTCTCTTTTCTCTTTCCTATGCCTATTTCCCCCACCTCCCACTGGCTACCATGACAAGAGTAGATTACAATATATATTTCATAGTCCCTCAACCTTTCCTTTTTCCTGAATATCTGAAAAAGGTTAAAAAAGAAAACACGTTCACTAACTGTCCAGAAATTAAAATTTTGTTGGGAAAATCCTGGCTTCCAAACAATATCTCAAGAATGAAAACTCCCAGGAAAAAGAAAGGTTCCCTCTATGGTACTCTCTGCTTGTTCTTTTTATTGAAAATATCTCCTGCTACAGTAGAGTAGCAACACTTCAAACAGAGTCAGCTGGATGTTGGATGCTTTCATATCCAACCTTGCACAGTCCACTGCATGTGGGGTATACCAGCAAGACAGCCTCCTACATGTGAGAAGACTGAAAAGCTGACAGAAAATTACAGAAGACAACTTTTACCTGGAGACGATTTTTTAAAAAAAGAATAATTCACCCTATAATTACCTGTATCACAATTAGGATGTGATTAATCTTACATGTATCAATAAGTAAAGGAAAAGGAATGTGGAAAGTGTAATAATCATAAACTAATAATCATACTCAAAATACAAGAAGCTCAACTCACCCACAGTGGGGAAACCACTGGGACTCCTGTTTGTATGAAAGAATCATTTCTCACCAGAAATACTAAAAGAAGATATCGTTTTCTTTTGCTTTTTTCCCCACTTATAAATACTTTATCAGTGGTAGTGGAAGTCTATGTCATATTGAACAGAAATGGCAAAAATCACATACATCATTAGAAGTTATGTACATTACATTGTTCTGAAACAAGCAAAAAACCTACTTAATATTAAATATTTATCAAAATATTTCCTTGAATTACATTTTAACTAAGAAATAAGCTGTCTTACTTTCTTTTGTGTGACATTTCTGCTCATTCAATTTGAGCTTTTCAAAATACCGTACAGGAAAGCTATACTTTTTTCTCCACCTAATTTTTGTTTGTGAACTTTCTTATGCTTTCTTCTCATTTCTTCTTAAGTAATCTTCGTACCTTCTAAGAAGCCAGAGAATTTATTTCCTCTGTCTTTTATTGTGCAGGGCATGTGGCATGTTTTTGCACAGTCTGACAGTTCCATAGCCACCCAGGTGTACCTATTTCCAATAGCACTTTACAAGCCATTCTAATATTAGAGATTTCTTGTTGATAGTAATATACACAGTATATATTTTTTGTTAGCATGCCTTAACAACTAATAAACCCATTCAGGCCAGTGATTCCTGATAGCATATGAAAAGTAACCTGTGTGTGGGCCGGAGGGTTAGCTCAGTGGTTCTGGCGCCTGCCTCGCAAGCGCAAGGACCTGAGTTCGATCCCCGGTAACCACATATAATGCTGGGCATGGAGACACGCCCACCAACAATCAACACTGCATACCACAATGCCGGATGTGGTGGCTCATGCCTGTAATCCCAGCACTCGGGAGGTAGAGACAGGAGGATTGCTGAGTTTGAGGCGGCTTGCCTGGGCACCATAGTGAGCTCAGGGCTAGCCTGAACTACAAAGCGATACCCTATCTCAAAAAGCAAAAAAAAAAAAAAGATAACCTGTGTGAGCTAAGCATTTCCCTGGGGATTCTTGTGAACCTGTTCCCTAATTAAGGAACACTGTTCCACCTCAAAGTGGAGATACTGGGCAGGGGACAGCCACAATTTTGGAAGCAGAAAACATCATATGGAACTGGAGAATAAGTCTGAAATACACTGTCCAGCAAACTCACTGTACAGGGGCTCTGGACACCGTTTGTCAGCACACTTTGCCTGAGCTCTTTTAGGATGGAGAAGTCAAATGAGGCGTTAATGCACAAGTCCACCTCTGGGCTGTCAGGGTCAGGTAAAACTGAGACGGGAAAGCATAAAAGGTCTTTACGGCCTTGCCTGCTGTCACAGTTTTTTGCAGGGCATGGTGGTAGTGAGTGACTGCGGCAGCAGGCTTTAGGAGGAGAGCAACAAGACCTGTGTGCAGACCTGCGGAGGCTGCAGGGCTAGTGAACCAGGGTCCTCCTCAGGCAGGGCTGAAACAGCCCGCTGCGGTGGCAGAGGCCCATGGCAGAGGTGCGCCAGAGGCCCCGGTGAGGTGAAAGCAAATGGGCAAAGCCAAACAATCACAAGCATAGCCAGAAGGGTGAGTGGGGTGAGGGGTAGCTGAGGTCTTCTGAACCGACAGAGAATTTGAGAGCAGAGTAGACTAAGGCCCAGTGGTTAGTGTTTGAGGGTAAAGAGAGTCAGTCCCCTCTTTGCCTGGCCTAAAAGAGAACAATTCCCACATGTTCCCAGGCTACTAAGTTATTCGTCTCCATCTTGGGAAAAGATGGGACATATACTTCTGTATGTTGTAAAAATTTTATCACATCATTCTTTGGTATTATATATGCAATTTACTTTAACAGCGAGTTAAACAATTTGTCAAAGTTCCCCTGGTCTGATGGCAGAGACTGACCCATATTCCTGACTCAGCAAAGACAGAAGATTCACTCCCTGGGACTCGCTTACCGCCAGTGTCCCTCGTCTGCGTTCAGAATCATCCTGAGAGATCTGACTCCTGTTCCTTTTACTGACTCTGTCTCACAAGCAAATTCACCAAACTCCATAAATCCAAGTCACATCTACGACTGGTGCCAAAGGTGGGGAAGAGGGAAAGGGAACTAGAATGCCTGCAGTTAAGTTCTGTCTCTTGTCAGCACAACAGCACATAGATAATTAATTAACAGAGATACAGAAATGAGACTTAGAGAAGGAGCTGAGCTTGGGCCTGATCCATGCTTCTCTGGGAAACAAAGACGAAAGACATGAGCCTGTCATGCTTTTATTCAGTACATCGGGAGTAATGTTAACAGGTCACTCAGAGGCCAGCATGAAACAGGAGTCTCAGGGGCAGCAGCTTTGGTACATCAGGAGTAACAAGTGTAAAAGGTCACTCAGAGGGCATCAGGTTTGTACATCTTAGAACAATGGGAATTATGTAGAGGAAGGCCCCAGTATAGTTCTGCCCTGGAACATCAAAGCATGTGGGACCACTGAGGTCTTTGTTTTGATAGGGGGCAAAGATAGAGTTATGTCCAGATATGCCACAGTTGGTCTATAGGCTGGAAAGCTAGGTCTAATCATAGTTTTGCTTTGCTTTGTTTTGTTTGGCGGTAGAGGCGACGGAATTTAGGCCCTTGTGCTTCCAAGGTAGGTGTGGTACCACTTGAGCTAAATCCCTGGCTCCCAAGTTTTAATCCCAGTTTTAATTGTAAAATTATTTTTCCAAAATAATTATACATGATTGCTCTTGACAATTTCTGATCACCCTGGAGATCCATCTAACTAGCACTTTGAGTCTTTATACCACTGGGCATAGTGTGGGAAGGAAACACGATGGTTAGATCTAAGCCTATTAGTAGATTGCTTTATTTTGGTCACAGTTATTGGTTCAGGAATGGAAGTGTGATCTAAGCTGTCCAATGAGAGGAAATTTCAGGCCATTTGTGATTATTATCGAAAAAGAGATTTTTAACTTTCTTTTGGGTGAGAACTTGTGCATAATCATGGGTTAGAAACCCTTCTGAAAACGAAATCAGTCTGCGAAGGAGGGTGAGACAAAGACAAGAAAGAGGGCCGGAGGATTAGCTCAGTGGTTCTGGCATCTGCCTCGCAAGCGCAAGGTCCTGAGTTCGATCCTTGGTAACCACATACAATGCTGGGCGTGGAGACTCACGCCCACCAGCAATCAATACCACATACCACGGTGCCGGGCATGGTGGCTCACGCCTGTCATCCCAGCACTTGGGAGGCAGAGACAGGAGGATTGCTGAGTTCAAAGCTTACCTGGGCTACATAGTGAGTTCAGTGCCAGCCTGAACTACAGAGTGAGACCCTGTCTCAAAAAAAAAAAAAAAGATACAGAAAGAAACTAGACCTTCCTAACAATTTCTTGGAACCCAGTGTACCAATGGATCCTTCAGTTAAGTTGACTAGACATTTCTGTTTATTCATTTCATTGACGTCTACTAATGTTTAATCTTTTCTAATTGCAAATCACTTCATGTTTCATACCTGCAAGCATTGCTTATCTCATTTTCTTCTCAATACTACTTATCAAAGTAAGAATCATTTCAGAGCATTTCAGAATGCTTTTTTTTTTGAGACAGGGTCTTGCTCTGTAGTTCAAGCTGGCCCTGAGCTCACTATGGAGCCCAGGCAAGCCTGGAACTCAGCAATTCTCCTGCCTCTGCCTCCCAAGTGCTGGGATTACAGGCATCAGCCACCACGCCTGGCACTGTAGTATGTGGTATTGATGGCTGGAGGACGTGAGTCACCATGCCCAGCATTGTATGTGGCTACTGGGATTGAACTCAGGGCCTTGTGCTTGTGAGGTAGGCGCTGGAACCACTGATCTAAATCTCTGGTCCTCAGAGTCCTTTAAAGGAGGAATATGCTCAAAGAGAGAGACACATTAGAATAGTTTCAGAAAGCTAAATGAGAGCTGAAGAAGGTTTGGCCTTAGGAAAAGAGAGAGAGGACATTACTGTTATCCCTCTAAACTAAGAAAGAAAAATATTGGAATTTGCCTGGTGTTACAAAGCAATACCGTCCCCCCTCAAAATAAAACAAACAAACAAACAAAGATGAGGAAATATTCTTACTGGTTTCCTTTGTGACCTTCTAGTATTTTTCTTGTGGGTAACAAACAGTTATGCAGCACCCACTGAGGCCTAAATAGTATGCTTTATATTGGGGACTACAGGACCTAATCTAAAATGAGTCTTGAATTTCCAAGTTTGTGTCATACATACCCTTGCTTCCAATTTAATACCTTCACTTGATATGATATTTAGCAGTTATGAGGGAACTGGAGAATTCTTTCAAATTTTTTCTGTACAGATAATCATACATCTTGACCCACCTGCATAGTGTGCAGGGTACTTGCAGTTTCTTTACAGTTGCTAAACCATGAGTTTTCTGCTATTCAATTAGTTTGCACTGACTTCTGAAGCTACAGTTCAGAGCAGAAAGCATGGTCACATTCATGAGATATTTACATACATTCATCACAGCACACCCTTTAAGATGACATTAATTACATTAAAATATCTGAATCTCACTGTGTTATGATTAGAAATGCTACAATAATGTAGACTCTGCCACCAAGGTGAAAAGATCTGAAGCAAGATTGTCTTGAGCACGTACAGGAGGGAATGCTGAGACTGAAAAGAGCATCACCTGAAGATTTTTTCTTTTCTTTGGGGCTGCAGAGGGTCATTGTGCTTATTAATGTGAACTCCAGTGCCCCCAAACTGGGGCTAAGTGAGAATCCATTGTCCCCCATGAATAAAAAAGATGGAACATAATAATCATCATCATTCCTATGAATGCTTTCTTAATTTATGAACTCTGTCAAAATGACAGATAGTTGGATTTTTCTTTTTTCTTAAAATATAACTGGAGCCGGGCATGGTGGCTCACGCCTGTAATCCCAGCACTCGGGAGACAGAGGCAGGAGGATTGCTGAGTTCGAGGCTTGCCTGGGTTACATAGTGAGCTCAGAGCCAGCCTGAACTACAAAGCAAGACCCTGTCTCAAAAAAAAAAATATATATATAACTGGAATACAGCTTTCTGCTTTGTTGTAACAATACAGTATATCTCCATGTCTTTACATTCTGCCTATCAATTGAGAATGTGCCCTCTATGGGGATGAGGGATGCTGGCCTTTCCATGATCCAATTATAAGGCAAATGGTTGTCTCACACACTGCTGTTGTATTGGCTTGCCACACACTCAAAGGCAACTGCACCAACTAACTAGGCCCTGAAATATCTAAACCATGAACCAATATAAATACTATCTTCTTATAAGCCGGTTATGTCAGGTATCTGTTCCAGTGTCAGACAATAGACCAACACATCTATATTTCTATTAATTCTTATTATTTTCTTTTATAGACAAGACACAAGATCTCATTGGAATTAACTAACTGGTTTAGACTAACAAAGCTAGTGTCTTAATCACCTTCTTGCTGCTGGAATGTAACATCTGACAGGTACAAATTAAAGAAAGAATATCCCCTTTCACATTTTCAGTTCATGGTAAGATGAGTCGAAGGCAGGAAGGAAAGGCTGAAGAGTCCAGCAGAGGAATGCTGCTCATGTCATGGTAGGCAAGAAGCAGAGAGAAAAGGGAGAAGCTGGTGAGGGTGATACACCTGTCCAGGGTGAGCCCACCATGCCCCACTTCCTCTAATCGAGTCTCACCTCCTAACAACACGTGAAGCTCTGAGTTTTTATGAGTGAGTCCACTGGTGGGTGCAGTGTGCCCACAATCGAACCACACTCCAAAAGGCCACTGTATGAACATGTGAGCCTCTGGGGAACACTGTAGATTCAAAACACACAATATCTAGTAAATGGTAGAACTAAGAACTGTCAAAGTTCAAGGCCAAACTGAGCACACAGGATCAGCACCACACGGGACATAGGTAACTGCTGCTCCCATTTCTTTTTTGCTAAAGAAAAAGAGCAGGAGAGATAAAACCTCTGTAATACCACAGCTATGTCTGAGTCATTTTATCAACACTTTCTGTTGGTACACAGTGTGGAGTGGTGAGGAGAGGAATACAGTGAGAACAACAGGGATATGTTCTGAAGAACTGGTCAACGGGGATTCCTCATTGTAAAAATACCTCAGAGTATGCTTCCACAAACCTAGATATTGTAGCCTGTATGCCTAGACTATGTGGTTTTTATTGTTGTCTCTGAGAATCATTTGTGAAATGTCCTTATGCATGACTATATATTAATAAGTTGTTATTATTTAGTAAGCTGGGTAAATAACTTATTCTGTATCACCACCTTTCAGAGTATGTGCCATGGGGTGGGGGAGGGACCAATGCTTTTAAAAGAAGCTCATATACTTGATTATGGACACAAAGCCAGCACGTGGCAAAGATGGTTTGAACCCAGAAGGGTAACATTTCAAAGCCTTGAACTTCAGCATGCTGGGTAGCCAGCCTGGCAAAAGCATATGTGAATGACTCTATTACGGAATGACTCCTCCTTGTACCACAGAAATTACCTGGCTTTCCAAAGTCTAGTTTCTTCATCACATTTTTACTTAGAGAAGTAGAAAAATACGTGACATACAGACACAGAGACACAAACCATTTGCACTTGTTCATTTACTCTGCATCACATTTCAAATATAGTGCTAATTGGAGGTTAAAATTAGATTATGTATCTAGAGCATGCCTGTACTCTTCATACTCTTCAAAATACCTTTACTTAAAATGTTGATGAACCATCAAACGAGAGCCTTCCTTGATTGGGATCTTTAAAATGGGATCTTTTAAAATTCAAACTTATTACTATTTGTTTGATATGTAGAAAACAAGTTGAATTAATGCTGCTTCAAGTGAAATGACAGAAGAATCAGAGTTGGTCTCAAATTATACATGATGATTAAGTATATTCCTGTTTTAGCAAAATACAAATATTGAAATAAATTATGGCATTTGATTTGCTGGTTGCATGTGACTGGTATAATAAAACAGAGAACTGAGTTAACAGTTGGTGATCCTCTCTTTCTACATGAATGCTTTCTCATCTTCACCGTTGAAAAACTCAGGTGTAGTAGACCCATTATGAAGGAGGAAATGAGGTTCCCAGTGGAGAAGTAGTCTGCCTGAGTTTAAAGAGCTAACAAGGGAAAGAGGTAACATGAGCATGGCCTAGTTTTCATCCAAAGTCCATTTTTTTTATCAGTATCCTTCACTAGTTAGTACATTTCATACAGGACATGATATATTTCCCTCATTCCTCTTGGGAAAACCAAATAAAACCCAAACTGGAAGTAGCAGGAGTTATAGACAGATTCTAAGTAAAGGATCGAACAGGTTACTGATGTGAAGTGAGGAGGAAAGAAACATTTCAACTTGCTTATTAAAAAAAATACTATCTGATAAAAGAACATCTTGAACAAGGAGAGACAAATTAATAACACTGTGAAGATATAAGTGACGGTATGACCTTCCTGTACTAGCCGGTATTAGGGTTTGTGTTGAGATGACTCATAGATACGGCTTTGGGAGGGGACTGGATCATAGAGGTGTGGCATTCTTCTTCAAATTCCTCCACTGATGAATTTACAGGTAAACGTAAGTTGAGAGGGGAAATCTTGTTGGAGGAGGTGGCCTGGGGGGTGTGTCCTGGAAGGGTCTCTCTCTTTCCTTCCTCCCTTCACTTCTCCTTCTGCCACCGTATCACAAGCTGTGTCTCCTCTGCCACACTGCCCTGCCTTAGAGCCAGCCAAGTGTGGAACAAAACCCCTGCCAACCTCCAGGCAAAATACTCTTTTCCTCCTTTAATTTGGTGGTATCAGATATTACATCTCAGCAACAAGCATCTAAAATACCTAGAAATCAGATAATTGCTAAAGAGCAGGAAAACAGATGTAAGATATGTAAGCAAATAAGTGAAAAAATAAGTAACACGAATAAATCAACTAATCAATAAATACTAGTAAGTGAACCAATAAACAGCAAATATAATATCCAATGCTCAGAATATAGAAAATAGATCACAAGGCACAGATATTCAAGTATAAGTCATATAGATTCCTCTTGAAATAGTTGAAAGAAGGACTGAGAACATTACAGGATAAAATTGTACATCAGCTTTTAGGAATATGACAAAAAATATATCTTGAACACTTCCTGAGTACTTGACTTATGCTAAGACTTCTCTGTCATTTAACTAGTTCACCTACACTATAATCAGAAGATGGAGGTAATTCTATTTTCCAAGTTTTATAAAAAATGGAAACTTGACCAGTGTTAGAATTAGTAAGTGGTAGAACTGTGATGTTTTAATCGTTAAACATTGTCATCACTACCATGTAGTATTTTATATATACAGTAGATTTTATCCTTAAGATATATCTCTGTGAAACTTTAAAGCCTCTTTGCATCTTAGCTTTGAGTCAACTTTTAGTAATAATGATTTTCCCTCAAAACAGAGCACTTCCTTCTCCGGTTCTTACAAATGAACTATTCAAAAGACGAAAAACAATTCTGAGAATTTTCTTTTTCAGACTCTGAAAATGAAACAGAGTAGATAATTCTTCGAGGTGCTGACTCCTGTGAGGAGTGTTTGCCACACTTCACAAAGCTCTGCTCCAGAAGCACAATGGAACTGGATTTTCATTTAAAATGCTAAGTCTTTGATCTATGATCTAACTCACATTAATTCAAACTCTGCCAATTTGAAATTCATTGACTTATAGAATTGTAGAGATGAGCAAATTAGGAGGATAAGTAGAAGTTCACTGGGAATATTTATCCTCCTTAGGAAAACATATTTGAGGCACTTAGAAAAAAAAGCAGAAATCTTATAGCTGTTTACAAACAGTACGCCAATCTCAAGTGATTGTTCTATTACATTTTAAAGTGGCCTAGTGGCACCTCTTCCTTTTAATGTATTTAGATCTCATGTGTATCCAAGAATAATAAACACATATACTGTCATTAGTATATAATAACTTAGGTATTTTGTGTCCCCATGGAATGCCTTAAACTGGTGAGTCTGGAATATGTTTTAAATAATTTAAAATACACTGCTTAGTTATAATCAAACCACACAAGATCATAATATCCCTATGAAAAGCAGTTGCAATCCCAAATATATTCATCCGGAATAATCTCAGTAATGCTCTTTCTGCCTTCCAAAGGCAGTGTTTCTCATAACTCTCCCGGCAGCAAGTAAGTAGGTCTCATGTAAGTCCACTTTCAACCACCGGGACAAAATATCTGATTAAAGTCAGCTTGAAAGTAGGAAAGTTTACAGTGCCTCATCGCATCAGAGATTTCAGCACAATGGTATTTTGTCTCTGTCGCTCTGGCCCTACAGGGGATGATCATTGCAGTGGAGAGCGCGTGGCAGAGAAGGCTGGGTGTCTCAGAGAGAAAAGATAAGGCTGGGATCCCAGAATCCCTGGAGTTGGCTTCTAAGGAGCTGAATGTCCGCCACTAAGCCCCGCCTCTTCAAGATTCCACAAGCTCCTACTAGGGCCAGAGGCTGGCAGCAAGGCTATGAGAGTGTGGACTTTTAAGAAACAATGAAGATCCAATCATAACAGATATAATTTAAAAGAATTCTGTTATGTGAAGTTTGAGAAATGTGAGCATCAAAAAAAAATCAAACAACGATCTCCTTATCAGAATCCTTAGAGGGCCTGATACGTTAAGAAATGTGGGAAATCTTCAAAAGACTTTATAGGCAGCGTTTCTCCAACTTGGATGTCTTTGGGCACATTTGTTACTGTATTTTGAAACTGTGTTCTACAAAACATCACATTAGCAAAGGTACTTCTTCGTCAAGACGGGGCATAGAATCCTGTATTCTAAAGAGGTTTTCCTTTTATTTTCACTTCTCCCAGCTTCCTGGAGCAGCTGTTGTTTTCCAAGCAAATCATTCGAGTGCACAAACTTTATTCCCACAGTCAGCCTGAAGCAACTATTGGTCCTCACTGAGTGTGGAAGAAAAGAAATTCAGCTTCTGAGAACCACCGACATTTACCGTTCTACGTGTTTGCACTTTGTTCTTACCTCTAGATTATGATTTGAATGCTAAATCATTTTTAGATATTCCAGTGCCTACCTCAAAGACCCCCCACAACAGAGGCTCTGGGTCTTCATCCTCGTTCTCAACTGCTTGCCTGTGCGAGGATACACTCCTGTAATACATTTACATTACGTACTCATTAAAACGTTCACCCGTGTTCACAATTTGCCAAGACTGAATAAGGCCCTAATGACCTGAGGATGAATAGGACAGACAGGTATACTCAGGGCCTCATCCTTGGATGGAGGGAAGCAGATAATCAAAATGCAACATTTAATTCAGTGAAATGGGTACAATCTTAGAGACAAAAAGGATGCAGAGGGAGGGGACATTAGACTTGCTGTGACTGACGCACGGACACCATCCCGCAGGGACTGCCCTCCAAAGTGGAATGTACATGGAGAACCCTTTCCTGGTCAAGTGAATGATGTGTTTTCTAGAGACACGGGGATGACAGGGAAGGGGTTTCTGAGGTACAAGGCTGAAAAAATAATACAAATAGAGACAGAAAGATGCTATCTATAAATAATTGAAAGATATTTCCTACAGCAGCTTGTGTCAAGAATGGAAATGAAGAAAGATGTATCTGGAGAAAGAAAGAAAGGCAGACATTCAACCATAATCTTTTAATCATGACTTACATTCTTGCTACTCAAATACAAAGCACTTTGCAATTATTCTGGCAATCCTCCTTCCAGTTTTCTTTTTTTATAGGCTTTATTTATATTCTGTCCCTCTTATATGACCCAGACAAAAATTGTCAACCTAACAGTAACCTTTTACTTCATAAACTACCTTAAGGCTTTCTCTCACCTTCCCATGAGTCCTAATTCTGGCAGCTTGATTACAGCAACACAAATAGCCACACACTATCCCCTTTTCCCACCATCTTCAAAGGTCTAATGGGAAGGTTGTACTCTACCATCTAGTAAGAGGTAAGGGAGAGGTACCCCAAAATGAGCTGTAAATATTATTACAAATAAAAAGAGCCTGACATATTTTGTGAAAATGTCTTATGGTTGTCACAAACAGTCATTTCAACACTCTCTCCAGATTTTAAGAATCTATCCAAAGAATATACACTGGTGCACAAGGATGTCATAAAAGTCTGCTCACATCAGGGAAAGATAGATATGATTTCAACAGTAGGAAATAATTTCAATGTCCTTCAAAGAGGAATCAGTGCTAAAGTGATAGCTTAACTACATAAAGGAGTAGTATGCAGTCATTAAAGTTACTGAGGAAGATTTAAATATGCTGATTAAGAAGGTATCTAGGACTTATTATTAAATGACAGGTTGCTAATAAAGCAGTAAGGTATGATGTCATTTTGTGCAATTTTATAACTACCTACTTATTGAGTAATGCTAAAACTAATGTCACACACATACAAATAAACAATGGCTAATTTGGGGTAGGAACTTTTTAATAATTTTTGTTTTCTTTACATTCTGTTTTATTGTTAGATTTATTCTATATAAAGTACATCCTTTTATGTGGAAAAGTTAAAATCTGGTTTAATTTTTATCACTCAAAGGAAGAAATTTCCATTTTCAATGACAATATCGTGTAAGGTAGTTTTGACATGTAGCTCATCAGGCAAGCAAATCCCCTAAGGCTTTTCCTTGGACACATTCAGTAGCTGCCTTGTTTGGGACCTGTTCAAAAAGAGGCAGCTCTGGGTTGTGGGCTAGGCCTGCAGGGAACTGGCTGCAGGTACACCTTTCTTTCGACCACAGATCGTGGAAATGAACTTCTGATGGTCTGGCAGGTCTAACAGGGATTTAAAGCCTCCCATAAAATATCTGAGTTCCAGGGTTTAGAGACGTAGGAGACATTTACAGATGTAGTATCTAGGGGATATATAGTAAGACGTGTTTTTCCCCCCTTTCAGGAAACAAGAGCTTAGACTTCATGAGAATTCAGTTACAAATGATTTTCAACGATACCTTCTCATATGAATGACAAGATTTTACACAATAAATTAAGTTTCCAGGAGGCAAGCTTCAAGTTTATTTACTTGAAAATAAATAAGTAACTATAACCTGTTATTTTATCATTTATATCCTATTGGCAGCCTTGGTCTATGAGCTTAATTTTCTTCTCTGAGACAACATTTTCCATGTTACAGAAAATCCACCATCTTCATCACCTTCAAAAGTCATTCTCACATTTTCCCAGTCCTGCAACCTTCTTTTGTGTTTCCACCTGGCTAAGTGTATGTTGTTTGTGAAACCTCATTTCCTCACCATTCAATCATTAGTTTATGCTACTCTTTCATATAACTGGATAACACTTTGTGTAAGTTCCACATCTACTCTATTTCTTAAATCCTTGAGTTCTGTGCAAAATGCTGTTTCCACATATCTGCTGCTTTAGACGTAGCATGTTCCTTCATTCTACTCCCTTGATACTCATTCGTTGTTGTCCTGGGATGAATTACCCCTCCTCCCCTCAAAATAAATTTATATATTGAGTCCCTAATTCCTAGTACCTTTAAGGAAAAGGCCTTTAAAACTCTGATTCAGTTAGAATGAGGATGCTGAGGATGGGGAGCTAATACAGTATGAATAGAATCCTTAATAAGAGAAAATTTGGACACAGAAAAACCCCAGGAGTGCAATAGCTCAGAGGAAAAAAAAAACTGAATACAAAATGAGATGTAACTATCAGCAAAGGATGGAGGCACCTCAGAGTAAACTAAACCTCCTGATACCTCAATCTTGGACTTTCAGTCTCCAGAAGAGTGAGAAAATAAATTTCTGTTGTTTAAGGAACTCACTCAATGGTATTTCTCTATGACAGGCCTACCAAACTAATACTAGGACCTAAATCCTCTTTCTCCAATAACATTGAAAATTAGGTTATAAAGGAGAATCAATAATATTTTCAAATAAATTAATTCTACCTTCTTTAATAGGCAATCTACTCTGATTTCTCCTGTATAGATTAGGGAGAAACTTGCAAGAATTAAAGCAAGCCATAATCCTATCCACCTCAGAAATACCTCAGCATATATTAGAAAATTTTATCAATAAAACAAAAGAACAGATTCTCAATGATAATATATATATATATATATATATATATGTATGTATTTGGGGATCAAATGTAATCTTCAGATAAATATACTTACTAAACAAAAATAAACAGGGAGAAGTCCTTACTCTCATGCCGATATCTCTATTTGCCCTCACCTATAAATTGCCTAGTCAAAAAGGTCTTTTTAGTATGTTCCAGAGCCATGTTATAATGGATTAGATACTCTAACTTTTACATAGGGCAGCTTTAATCTATACTAGGTTTTAAGTTGTCTGAAGCAAAGCAATATTTTATGTTTGATATTTTAGGGAATTTACTATAAGTTTTATGTTGACAGCAGCAAAAAAAAAGGAAAAATAAAATTTAAAAAAATCATTAATTGTCATTTATACAGGAAGTATAATATAATTACATTTTCACAGATAAGATGAAAATCAACCAGTTCACCAAGAGAGGAGTTGGAAGGAAGCTCGGATTCCTCTGACTGGAAGGAAATACTTTTCAGGGAAATTATACTAAATGGGGCATGCGATTAGGTCATGGGGGACTTATGACCTGTCAATAATGGAATCCAGACCAGGCATGGTGGCTCACACCTGTAGTCCCAGCACTCAGTGGGCAGAGGCAGGAGGACTGCAGTGAGTTCGAGTCTAGCCTGGACTGTCTAATGAGTTCACAGTCAGCCTGAACTACAAAGCAAGACCCTGTCTCAAAAAAAAAAAAAAAAAAAAAAAGGAACCCAGGAAACGCGCAGAAAAATAGTTCTGTACCTGGAACCTATCAGAGGGCACTATCTTCCAGGAGTCTGGTGAGAATTCAGGTAGATTTTTGATAGGCTGACCTAGGTCTGACATCAGCCAGAGGCGTTGGACGTACAAGTTCTTGGCCCCTATGCTGTCTCACAGTTGTAGAATGTCCTTACTTTCCTACTTGTAATTGGCTCACACTTGCTCTGCAGAACATGGTCCTTTTGCTCCCTTTAATAAATGTAAAACCTTTTGCACTTGTCAATTCTTTGTTCAGGTAAAAAAAAAAAATCCTAGAAATTGTCTCTGGGAGGAGACTCCAGCACCCCAAAACCTGGTAACAACAGCACACTGTGTGTTATACAACATAGTATATAAAATAGTACAATACTATGGAGACCACTTCTCATTATATTATATAATGACTTGTCTTTTCCACTAGATTTTGAGCCCCTAAAGAGACAGGATCTTCTATTTGGGTTTCCTAGCCTGACTTTTCCCTGAATGAGGAGTTAAATGCAGGTGATCATAATTAAATTAGGTGGACAGTGGGAAGAAATCAGTGTGTGCAAGGAGTGATGTGCATTTTGGGGGGGACTCACTTCATGACCAAAGGTGAGCATTTTACAATATATGAGATCAATATCAATGACAAAAATAGCGAGTGCAAGCAGGACAAAAACATGCTCAGCAATGGCTCAGAGAATTTCCAATTTCTTCAAATTTCCCAAGGTTTAAAAAGCACTAAGGGATTTGTGTCTCTGAGAAATAAACATGAGATAGCTGGAAGTATACTGGATGAAACATTGTGTTTCAAATAAAATGTGTGGTTTTCAAATCCCTTGCCTCGTGTTTTTTATGTGGACTGAGACATAGTATTTTTGGCTTTTAATTCATTCACTTTCCCCCAAGATCTCTTACTTTGAAGTATTTCCCTTAACTGTGCCTTCACTGTGCATCAATGTTCAAAACTCACTCCTCATTTTCCTCCTCTTTGTATTAGACCAGATACAGTTAAAAGGGTGGAGTATAGAAATTATGCCACTGGCTCCCTCCGACTACTTTTATTCTACCTTCAGAGATGTTTGCATTCCTCTAACAGTGTTGTTAGTGGCTACAGAATCCAAAGGATTTTCCTTATAATGGGTGCCTCTCTCATCTAGAGGTTCCCATGCTAGATGGCCAGCCAAGAGTCATATAACACGATTTAGTTGGTCTACTGTCTGAAAGATGCACCCCAGCTCAACAACAACAACAAAATCCATTGAGGCTGCATGTCCAAAAATAACGTACTTAGAAAGTGTTCTTGTGAATAATGAGAGTTGGGAACACTAAGTATATAGTCTAGAAAGCAATAACTGAGTGACCAGAGTAGTGATGCTGCAGCGGGTCAGGGGGTCTTCTCATTACCACAAGTCTTACCACTTCCTATTGTATCCCTGATACAAAGGAAGAGTCCCTGGTCCTCTTTCAGTGATCAAATTTGTTCTGTTGACTAAAGAAATACTTGTCCACAACTCAGATGTCTATCCACAGTGTACAAATAACACAGTGAATGAAGACTTTTTTCTTTACACTGCATGTGCTTCAGACATTTGCATGCCTGGCATAAATTTCTTTGTAGCCCCTAAGGGGGTGGCTCAGTGTTACACCCTTTCCAAAGACTATCAGTGGAATGGAGGCAGGCAGAAATCCTCATTTTAGCCAACATTTATGCATTCTGCCCCTCATTCCTCACACACTTACTGAATAGCTGCTATGGTCAGGCATTGTAAGAAGCACCAGGAGTGATGAAGATATGGATGATAATGATGAGGATAATGATGGCGGTGTAAAAATAATAATATTTATGAAAGCCAGGTACTATTACGAGAATGGTCTCATTTAATCTCTACAGCAATCCTATGTGGTGGATTTTGTTATTATCTTCATTTCACAGATGAGAAAACAGGAGTTCAGGGAAGCAAAGTAATTTGCCTAAGATCTGCAAGGAAGTGATCTGTTTTTGTGTGAAACCAACAGTCTCAGAGGAGAGGACTCCAGCCCTCACCATTGTGCAACAGAGCCTCTGGAGTCGTAGACACCTGGGGACTGTCTTTTCACACTGGGTCTTTGGGAGAACCGCTTTCCAAGTTCCTGTGAGGAAACTGTGTGTGTAGACAGAATTCCTGCCTCACCATGCTTTTAAATTTTGTTTGTTCTCAGAATTTCTCCCATGTTTGTTTAAAGTTTTAAGCTGGATCATTTACCAAATCCCTCGCTTTCCTATATTTTAATTAATTTCTTTTCAGATCAGTCACTGCTGTATCCCTCCTTCTGAGACTGAATGTATAAATCCCAGTAAGCAAATGTAAACAAACAAACAAAATGAACTCCCACTAATCCTCCCTGGCAATTCCTGTGTTTTATCTAATGAGTCTTAATATATTAAGATAAACAACCATTCCAAACTATTTGGTCAGAATTTAGACAATCATTTATTTTTAAGTATTTGGGTAATTTTCTTTACTTCAGTTCCTTTAGGTCTAAACAAGCTTTAAATACAAACTCCAGGACTGAGTCTTTTCACTTTATTTTCTACACTATCACAAAACCAGAAATTATGGGAAGTTCTATGTACCACAGAGTTTGTGAGGCTTCATCAGATAGCTCATTCCATAGAACTGAAGCATACAGCATTGTTCTCAGCAGCCATTTTGTTTCTGGCTAACTCCAGTAGAGAATCCAAAGATAATCTGGTATAATCTTTCAATTATACTGTTTTTTTAATCTAAGTTCCAGCCAGTTTCCAGTATGAATAGGAAAAAGGAAAAATTTTACTTGTCTTAATACTGACGCCCATACCTGTTTCAGACTTTAGACCTTTTCTTATATTACTCATTCTCTCATGTACCATCTGAACCACGAAAGTCAATGTAATTATTCTGTGGGCTCTCTGTCCAGTAGTATACTACAATTCCTTTCTTAGAAATACAAAACTATTTACAGAAGTAAATTAACTCTTCATTTAATCTGAAAAAAACTACAGGGTACTGCTTTATACCCACAAATGAATCATTTATGATTTTATAATAAAGACAAGAGGTGCTCGCTTCGGCAGCACATATACTATAATAAAGACAAGAGGAAGTCAGGTATAGTGGCACACCTCTTAATCCCAGCACTCAGAGGCTGAGGCAGGAGGATCACTACTGTGTATTCAACGCCAGCCTGAACTACCATCTCAAAAAAAAAAAGTTGAAAGGAAAGAAAAGAAAATGACAAATGTCAGAGGAATGGAAAGAAGACATACAGAGATACAATGTGCCCTTACCAATCTTTTTCAGTAATTAGCAAGTGAAATGACACATGGTTCTGGTGGTAAGGGAGTCACAGTCTACCCAGGTCCTGAGTAGTATCCAGAAACCACTATGGATTCCAAGCAGGAACACAGTTCTAAAGGCCAATTATCTGCCCATACTGAACTCGATTCAGTAGCCTATTAATTCCTGGATCACTATCTTCTTTCTGGATCACTATCTTGTTTCTGGAGACTTCTATTTACAAAGCTTAAACATTTCTGGTTAGGTATGTTCCATAAATTCTCAGAGTACTAAGATTTTCCTTCAAGACTTCCTCTAGTGCATGCCTTCATCTGAATCATATCTACTGAGCAATTAGCATGAACCACTCTGTTCTCCCTGGGATTATAGTAGCCAATCAAATCACGTGCTCTCCTTGGACTCATATGTTAATGATATGTAAGGTGCTAAAAGCAAATAAGGTTAGTTCTACACAATAATAAGCACCAGGAACAAAATAAAAGAGGCTAATGTGATAGCAAATGAGTGAAGACAGGAGTTACTTTAGACTGAGTGACAAGGAAAGACTTTTCTAGAAATTCTTAGATTGGGTACAATGGTCTCCTCCTTCCTCTGAACACTAAGTGTCCTGCTTGGTTCTCTTTAGAGGTGACTCATTTCCCCACAGTTAGAAATTTCATTTCTTCCTACTACCACTTCACAATTAATTGTCTATCTTTGTGTCCATCAAATCCAGTTCTCTATGAAGCCCACATTAACTTTTTTTCATTTTTGCCACCAATGTTGATCTCCTTCCAGAGTGTATGCCCTCAGTTCTTTGACACCTTTTTTCCAGCTAAGGTAGACTGTCTATTTTTCACCCGGGCTTTCAGTTTTGTCTCAGGTGGATACAGCCTTCAAACAAGATCAAGTAAACAACAAACCGCACCAATCCTTTGATTTATTTCTATTCCAATGAAATGTGACTCTACTCTCTCTCCTTTGGCATTTCAGTTACCCAACCACACCTGTACTGCATGAGTGGTGATCTCTGACAGCAGCTTTGAACTTCCAGGCTTGATTTGCACAATCCCATTGTTCCGCTTCACATTAGCCTCACTTCCTGTTTTCATTTGGCTCTACAATCATTCATCTCTAGCTTGCTCTACTTTTCTTCTGTGTGGGGCAGACCTCAGTCCAAACCCCATTTTCCTTCACAATAATGAGCATTAGGGCAAGTTTACTTAAACTGTATATTGCTCCCTTTCTTTTCTGTGAAGCAAGGATAACGTCGTATGTACTAATTTGGCGAGGACATAATGTGCAGCTGAGGTTGTTAACGATGTTGCTTTTCCACCTAACCTGTTTTGTTCAGGCAGTTTTGACCACCGATTCTTACCTTCTATGCTACAAAACATTTTGTAATTATCACGGGACTGAGAGGGTAAAGACTATTCTCTTTTTCCCCCCTCTCATTTCCATATTACTGGATTTGACAACAAAAATTCCCTCAGTGTACTGACGGCTTGTAGTTGGTGCTGATGTTATCAAGCCTGACAATTGTTATTCCTCCAGTCATTTCCTCACTGTTAATTGACTAACTGCCCCACTTACTTGAGTCTATTTCTCTTTTTTATTAACCACAAAAATCTCTAAATGACCTCGTTTGGTCTTTATAAATAATCTAAAATCCCATTTTACTAATGTACCAGGATGTTAAATTTAACTCTTCCTGTTATCTTGAATTTTCTGCACAGGGCCTTGGCTGAGAATAACAGAATCATTGGCAAATCGTCCTCCCTTTGGAAGGGAGATGCTAAACTCAAGTGTTGCAAAGGATATTTTAAAACTAATTCTGCCATATAGGTCCATCTTGGATGTGTAAGAGATAGTGGTTTAAAAGACCATGAGAAAACTTCACTGGGAGAACAGTGGGGATGTTTATGTGTCATCATACCCTCACTCATTTTATATCAAGTTGAAAACTTTTCAAATGAATCACAATTACCTCTGTAGGTGTCTGAGAAAAGTCTCAACTTCAAACTTGGTGCTTTGCAGCTGAGGGGTGAAAGAAGGCTGTATCAGGAAGAGATGACTTCTCTATCAACTACTGGAAAAGGTAGACCTTTCAGGAGATGTCAGAGTGTTATCCTGGGAACATTTTAGGAGATCACTCAGTGGAATGTGGACACTCACAAGACTAGAGAACTGGAGGTGAGAATTTCTAGTCAGAATCCTTTCCCATGTCATACAAGCTGCAGTCCATGCTGGGAAGAACCTTAGCAAAACTCAACAAAAGAGTCTCTAGAAACATGGAATCCTAAGTCAAACATTTACATCAAAGAATACAGACCAGACGAGCAGGGCAGAGTGACACATGTTTAAAATTCCAACACTTGGGAGGCTGAGGATCATAAATGTTATGCTGCCTGAGACAATAGCTACTTCCAGGTCAGCCTGGACTACATAGCTAACGCTCTCTGTACACATGAATGTGCTTGTGTGTGTATACACACACACACACACCAGGTAATTATTTCAGTGACATCGATGGGGCAATTACTTTCATACAGTACTTTCTACCTAAAAATATCCTGCAGGAGTAAGAAATAAAATAGGGAGTCAAAGAAGAAGTGAGTAATTGAGAAGATAAATGCATGCCTTCTTCTCCCTCTGCAAGCTGAGAGACCAAAACTTCTTGGGCTAAGTGAACAAAGGTGGTCTGGAATTGAACTGCTTTTAAGATTAAATATTGGTGGAGATAATTTAATTAGTAAAATAAGACTGACTCCAGGAATTAAAGAGACCTGGAAAAATCTGTGGTACATAGTTGAGATGTCATCTAGATTTAGGAAAGAATAGCTTCCAGCATCCTTCAGGAGTAAGGAGAGTACAAAGTGATACCTAGCTTCACCCTTGCAAAGTCTCGTCAGTAAAATGGTCATACTAAGCCTATTTTATGTATCCCTTTTCAATTTCTCTCTCATTCTCCTTAAAATTTTATAATTGCTCACCTCTTAATCTCCTTTTGTTTTCTTATGATGTGAAAGAAAAATTCCCTTTCCAGAAAGATCTTTAATTTTCACCAACATACTCCTCTTGGGCTTCATTCCTCTACTGACTGATTTTCTTCTTCAGTTTGGTCTTACCTTATTTTCCATGACTCTGCACTTCTTTAATTTCCCACTGTGATAATTCCTTAGTCTTTGCTGTTTGTTATTCTGCCCATTTTTTATAGATTTTTGTTTTATTCTTATCTATTCATAGTCTCTTTGTCTTTCTCTTTTTCTTTTTATCTTTCTGTCATGTTTCTCACTCCCTTTTCACTCTTCCTTCCTTCCTTTTCCTCCTCCTTTTTCTCCTTCCCTCCCTCCCCCTCTCTCCTCTCTCCCTCTCCCCCTGACCCACAGCCACTTTTTCACGTCTGCTTTTTTTCTTTTTTTTTCTTTTTGAGACAGGGTCTCGCTTTGTAGTTCAGGCTGGCCCTCAGCTCACTGTGTAGTCCAGGCAAGCCTGGAACTCAGCAATCCTCCTGTCTCTCACTTCTGCTTTTTTAGCCTAAGTCCAAAATCAAGAGTTCCTCAGGTCTGTAAGAACCCTCCCTATTTTTATTTTTCTATGGTACTTTGCTTTTACTTTGTGTCTATTTAATTAAATCCTATCCATCTTCTAAGAGCAGTTCAAATGCCACCTTCTTTGTGAATTTTCTTCTCTTACAACAGGGAACATACACAAGTTTCTTCTTTTGTGTAAAGTACAAAATAATAGATAGTTTTCAATTTTATTTAAAAGTTTGATTCTGTATGCACTGACATGCCATAAGGCAGCCTGATTTCTTAGTCACTTCACATACTACAAAATACTCAGAACAGTTCTGTAGCAACATTCTTGGCCACTGTTAAACTGGAATGACTCACGGTAAATCACTCATAATGGAAAATGCCCTCAAACATTTTCACTTCGTTTGTTT
>PVIC010017260.1:0-32986 GCA_004025085.1 Thryonomys swinderianus | reverse complement strand
GCAATCCTCCTGTCTCTGCCTCCCGAGTGCTGGGATTACAGGCGTGAGCCACCACGTCCGGCATTGTGGTATGCGGTGTTGATTGTTGGTGGGTGTGTCTCCACGCCCAGCATTATATGTGGTAACCGGGGATCGAACTCAGGTCCTTACAGCTTGCGAGGCAGGCGCCGGAACCACTGAGCCAACCCTCCGGCCCCCAAATTAGATACTTTTAAAAGCAGGCCAAAAAGCAAGATTTTTATAAATCTAGCTATAAAGGAAGTAAACTGAAAATGGCCATCCGTTCTTCCGCTCTCTTTATGAATGGCCCTTCCGTGTTTATCCTTCCATCAGGAGATGGTGCCTACTTCTCCATCCCTCAAATCCAGACACATGGCTGGTGCTGGCTCAAAAGCATTGGGTTTTTCCTCTTGCTGCTGGGAACCCTGCAACCAAGCTCAGGCAGAGGATGTAGTCAGTAGAAGTGCTTGCCTGACATACACAAAGCCCAGGGTTCTAGTCTTGGCAGCACTAGGGAAAAAAAAAATCTCCAAAGATGTCATGCTACCAAGCTAGATGCTGAGAGACAGTTAACACACATGACTCCACTGCCAAGAAGCAGAGTTGAGTGAGATCATTCCAGACCATGTCCCTGCTAGTCAGCCCGCCAAGTGACTTACACATACGAGCAAGCTCTGCAGTGAGAAGCTAAGCTGCCTCAGACAAGAGAGAATCCGGAGACAAAGGCATGATTGTGATTTTTTTTTTTTTTTTTTTTGGTGAGACAGGGTCTCCCTTTGTAGTTCAGGCTTGCCCTGAGCTCACTATGTAGCTCAGGCAAGCTTGGAACTCAGCAATCCTCTCTGCCTCCCAAAGTGCTGAGATTATAGGCATGAGCCACCACGCCCAGCACTGTGGTATGCAGTATTGATTGCTGGTGGGAGTGAGTCACCACGCCCAGTACTGTATGTGGTTACTGGAATCAAACTCAGGACCTTGCGCTTGAGAGGCAGGTGCTGGAACCACTGAGCTAGATCTCCAGCCCCATGATTGCGATTTTTAAAGCCACTAAATCACAGCAAAACCTAACTGATTAATACTACTAAAAAAATCTGACCTACTGATATTATCCAAATAGTTTGTTATACCTTCTACAGTTAAACTTTTATTCTGACTCATGACTAATACTTCGGAATAAAATATGATGATATAAACTAATGTTTTCAGGAAAGAGGAGGCTTTGATCTTGGCAGGTTTTTTCCTACTTTAAAAGATTATTTCACAGGCCAGAGATTTAGCTCAGTGGTTCCGGCACCTGCCTCCCAAATGCAAGGTCCTGAGTTCGGATCTTTGGTAACTACATACAACAATACCATGTGTGATGATTCACGCCCACCAGCAATCAATACCACATACCATAGTGCCAGGCATGGTGGCTCACACCTGTAATCCCGGCATTCAGGAGGCAGAGACAGGAGGATTGCTGAGTTTGAGGCTTGCCTGGGCTTCATAGTGAGCTCAGGACCAGCCTCAACTGCAAAGTGAGCCCTGTCTCAAAAAAAGAAAAAAAAAAAAGATTATTTTACTAATTTAGGCTCTGATTCACTTCATAAATGACTGGGGAATAAATGACAAGCTGAAGGAAAAAAATCATCAGACTGGTCTCAACCAGAACCAGAACTAAGTAACTATAAGTCATGTATGAAATAATCCTAATCAAATGATAATAGTTTAGTTTTTTTTTTAACCAAAATCATATATCTTAACAATGAGTCCTTATACTAAAAGTATATAATCTACTAAATTAATCCTATTAATGCAGTTGGAATAATTTGTTAATTATAGCAATGGCCTTCAGCAACAGTTAATTCAAGTGTGAACAAACTAATTAGGTTTGCGAAACTAAATAATCTTAAAAGGGATAAAGCTGTAAAATTCTTGCATTAACTAGTTAATAAAAGGATAAATCATAAGAACTGTGGCCATATAATCTTATTATACAACTAAGTGTGGTAGCATATGAAGTCAGAAAGCCTGAACTTAAATTCTAGCTCCACTGCTTAATAGTCATGGGCAACCAACTTAATGTTTCTGTGCCTTAGAAACTCTCTGTAGAAAAGCCCTAATGTAGCAGCTTCCCTCACAAGGCGGATCCATTCAGTGCACAAAGTGTCTGGTACAAGATTCAGATTAGAATATTTTGGAATAAACTATGCTCTTCAGATGGATAAACTGACAAGGAAGAATGTACTGTTACAAATTCTCAAGGTCAACTGATCAGATCATAACATGCACATAAAATGTACCAATAAAACCTACTTAAGCAGGCCAGAGATTTAGCTCAGTGATTCCAGCGCCTGCCTCGCAAGCACAGGGTCCTGAGCTCGATCTGGTTACCGCATACAATGCCGGGCGTGGTAGCTCACACCTGTAATCCCAGCACTCGGCAGACAGAGACAGGAGGATTGCTGAGTTCGAGGCTTGCCTAGGACATAGTGAGCTCATGGCCAGCCTGAACTACAAAGCAAGACCCTATCTCAAAAAAAAAAAAAAAAAAACCTACTTAAGCCCTGCAAAAAAAATCCATGTATTTCTAAAGGAAAAACAAACAAACAAAAAAACAAACAGGAAGAACATAGTCATTGTTAGTAGTACTATCGCCACCACCCAGCAGGCCTTAAATACTTACTGGAAAGGTATTTGATTTTCCATTAGGAAAAACTACCTCAGCTGCTTCAACCCTTTGGGGGGAGGGGGGGAAGAAGTAAAAAAATTTAAATGGATCATAAATTCTAGAAACATGTACAATTAAGAAACTTTTCATTTATCTGTAACCCCAGCCTCAGCACACTGCCTCTCACAACCTATACTGCTGCTGGGATGATCTTTCTGCACACCAGTGGTGGCCAACCCACAGCACATGAGCCCTGTGGGCAGGTGAGCCAGCGGCCCTAGTATCACTCCAGCAGCTGAGCGTCCATAACGGCACACATGGGGCAGTACTGCACTCTGCTTGGGCTGCTGCTTGCTCACTCACCTCCAAAAGGTTTGCCACCACTGCTGCCTACAGGAACCATGCACCGTTCCCCTTTCTAAGGCTCCCGTGTCCCTTTAGGTAGGGTCCACATGCAAAGTTTATTTCGCAGCAGTGCAAGGTATGTATCCTATGTGGAATCCTTGCCAGTACTGTTATGTAACCAGGGCTTACCAGGGTGGTGTGTTTTGTGACAAAGCCAGCTGATAACAACCACTGAAATGCAAATCCATTTTTTTAAAAAGCTGATATAGCCCATGTGATTTCAGCCATGCTTTTTATTGTTTATACCCTTACTTTGAATTATAATTAATATTTTGGAATAAACTATGCTCTTCACATATAGTAGGGGCAATATAAGCTTATTAAATAAATTTTAAAATGCTTCGAAAAAATAATCTTACTAATAATCTTACTATGAAGTGATCTTACATGCTTTAGTCTTTTATTTTACTCCTAGTACTAGGGAGGGAACTCAGGGCCTTGTGCTTGCGAGGCAAGGGCAGTGCCACTGAGCTACATCCCCAGCATGCTTTGCGTAGTGTTCCTTGTTCTGTTCTTCCATCTTTCACCTTCTCAACCCAAGGACCCTAAACACAGCTTATACCTCACTGCTGCTCATGATGCTTCCTGGGTTACCTCAGCTATCAGGAACCTGTGCTTACAAACAGCAGAACAGCACCAGAACTTCTCATTTAAAATACTCACCACTTTTTACTTCATAATTACTGGCACATGCAATTTTATCTTCCCCCAACATACTCTATGTTCTAGTAACAAGAATACTTTTCATCATCACATTTAGTTCAAGCCCTTCCTGTCTTGGCTTCAGAACCGTCAAGAATAATGCTAAAGGAACTTACGTAAATTGATTTTGACAATATTCACTGAACATGGTGACAATAATATCAAGGACTATTTTTGCCTGCAAAATGAAAAACAAGTATTATGGTAATCTATAAATACATTCTCGCTCCATTCAGATGGTAATGAATATTTAATACACTTCAGTCTCCAAATATCTGAAAATGGATGCTGGTATGTACATTCTAAGAAAGGAAGTGAAATAAAAACTTATGTGTAGGCCTGTTCTTCTCTTCAGGTGTTCCACATTTGTGCAGTTCTCTGAGAGTCACAATCCATGACTGAGACAAATCACTTACTTCCCCATTCCCCAACCTCCATTCTTCAGCTTTCAAGAGAGATAATTGGCTCCTTATAAGACTAAATATTATCAATTTCATAAATCTCTGAAGCCAAATGTCTTGAAGACTGGCTCCAGCTCTTACAATGTGACCTGTTGAGTGGGGATAAAAACTTCCCATCTCTTTTGCTGCTATGAAGGATCAAGTGCGTTAATGATAAACACAAAATGTATAGAACGGTGTGCAGTAAGACATCTAAGTCCGTTAAATAATTTGTATTAATTGAAATAAGAGTTTGCAGAAAAACATATGACTTTATTGCGATGTTTTATTCCTATGTACATTCATATGTTTGACATAAGCTTCAGTAAAAATATCCAAGATCTGTCAATATATGAATTTAAAGTTTAAAGAAATCTAAATAGTAAAATCTGTATTACTTTATTTCTGAAGGCAAATTTGATAAAATTATAAATGGAATACTTTGAAGGGTCTCTAACCCCATAAAACCTACATGAATGCCTTTATTTGGCCCTTTCTATAATTCAGCCTTCTTCTGTTCAAGCTTAGCTTTCTGAATTTACTGAACTGCCATCTCATTCTATACTCATTTAACATGTGTAAAGTCACATGCCATAGAGGAAAGTTTTCACAGCAGTCCAATCCATTTATATGTAGTCATTAAAAGTGGGTGACAACTACAAGCCCATGTTCTACATATCGCTGTGGCATAAACCCTCTATCAATTTGCTAAATAACAGTTTATAGCCAGCAACTTCCAAAAATATTGTTTTTACTAAGTATACATAGGTACCAAATTATTTAGCATTTAAGTTAAGCCAACTAAGATACTGTATACACTTTACACAGATCCCCTGGAGCACTAACTCTTAGTCTGTATTCTGTAGTTACATACATGGCTAACTCACTAGGCTAGGAGTTGTTGCAAGTCAAGAACTCATAATTCACTAATGCACTAGAAAGACAGTAGACGTTCGTTAAACATTTGTCAAATTAACAGAAGCCCCATAAACAAAGGACAGAATATTTACATCTCTTTAATATTTTAAATCATTACGAGATATTCCCAATAACAAAATAAACATATTTTAAATTTTAACCTACAGTCTTGGTCCAAAAGCAAAATCTATCCTATTTATAGTACAAAAATATAGTAAAAGTTGTATTTACCTTAGTAAAGTCAGTTCCTGTGCACTCAATAAAAATATTTTTTGTATTTACCGTTATTTTGGAATGATTCCCTGAAATGAACGGAAAACAACAGCAATAAAACAACCAGTTTCACAAATAAGTACTGCAAAATTCATCACATCAGAAACCACTTTATTATTTTTCAGTACCAAGCAATTGAACTCACAATCTTGTGCTCACAAGGCAGACAGGGGTGCTACTGAGCTACATCCTCAGCCCAGAAACCACATTTTAAATTCAGAAGACATGGCCAGGGATACAGCTCTGTGGCACTGCTGCCCACCTGCAAACACAAGGTCCCAAGTTGGAACCCCAGAATCAAGGGAGAAAAAAAATGAATTTAGAATGTAATATTGTACCATTAACACCTAGAGACCAAGGTATATACAACTTTTATGTTATATTTATTTCAATGGGCACTGAACCCATGGCCTTTGCACTGAGCTACATGCTCCCCCTCACCTCTACCACGTTTTTTCTTTTTTAAGACAGGGTCTTTTTCTGTAGCCCAGGCAAGCCTGGAACTCAAAAATCCTCCTGCCTCTGCTTCCCAGGTGCTGGGATTACACCCATACCACTTTTTTTGCGACAGGTTCTCACTGAGTCACTAAGTTGACCAGGCTTGGCTTAAATTTGTGATCTTCCTGCCTCAGCCTCCCAAAGTGTCGTGATTATAGGAATGATTCACCATGCTAAACCATAAGTTTCATTTTAAACTCCCATTTTAAGTTGGAGAATACAAAGTAATAGCAAGCTTTTACTGAAAGCACTGTCTTATTTAATTTTCACCACAGTCTTATGACATAATTACAGTCATGACAGGTAAGAATGGGAAGATTAAAGACTTGAGCATGATCACAAGCTATTAACCAGCAAAGTTAAGGTTTGTGTCCAGATCTGGTTAACTTGAGGCCCCTGCTCTTAGTCACTGTAGCTGCTTCTAATTCCAGATCCTGATGAGGTTTTCCTTCCCATGGCTAATCAGCTAAACCTCTCTCACCTCCAAAAACACAAACACCTATGGCTTTGGTGTAAGGTTGTAACCACTCAAACTGCCTCACAAAACAGACTTCAGAAAAAAAAAGCAGTTTTATTTCAACTGTAAAATACAAACAAGAACAGAGTCTGATTTCAAATGTAACCGAGGAAATTACTGCTAAAACTAAAATAACAACATTTTTTGGAAGAATATTACAAAACCCCAAGTGCGGAAATAGAAAATATTCACACAAGTATTGACAGATTTATAAGTAATATTTATACTTAAAAATAAGTTATTTATAGATAAGATATTGAGAAAATGAAAAGAATTATTAAAATCAAAAGCCCTGCTACTCTCAAGTTAAGATCTATTTAATTCAGCCAAATCCACAGAAAATTCTACAAAAATGTTAATGGCTAAGAAAACAGCAAAAATCCATGATGCCCCTAAAGTAACTCACCATTGATGATTGGAGGCATTGAAAGGACAACACCATTGCTGTCATAGATAACTGGGTACAGAGGTTTCTTTTCAATGATGTGTAAATAATGTTTAAGGTGGTTGTCAGTCTGGAAAAAATTAAGTTAAAAAAGTTAGTTTCCTTGCCAGGCGTGGTGGTTCACGCCTGTAATCCCAGCACTCGGGAGGCAGAGACAGGAGGATTGCTGAGTTCGAGGTTTGCCTGGGCTACATAGTGAGCTCAGAGCTAGCCTGAACTACAAAGCGAGACACTGTCTCAAAAAAAAAAAAAAAAAAGTTAGTTTCCCATTTCTTTCACTATAATTAGTTTACACTCTAACCCCGTATTAATGGAAGGGGAGAAAGTCATTAAAAACATGAAAACATCCCAAGTAGACAACTCTAAACTTGTAACACTTTTCATTATATATGTTAAATTCATAACGTCTTTTTACAACTTCACCTCCTACTAGAGAGACGGGGAACACACCTGAGGGAAGACAGTGCTGCAGTGCGATTCCTACGTAACATCAAACAGGATGCGACCATCTCACAACTACTTAGACACAGAAACCTCTTGCAAAGCAGGCCAAGGACAACAGCTCCCATTTGTGAAGTGGAGGCTGACAGAAGGGAACCACCCTCTGATGGCGTTCAAGCACATGTGCATGAGCGCACACGCACTCAAGTCTTACTTTCCTTGTTACACAAATTTGAAGATTATAATGTGGCTATCATCTACTTGTGATTCTCAATTTTAGCTGTACACTAAAAGCATCATAGAGGTTGAAAACGTAAAAATAAACAAAATTGATATCTAGGCCTTAATCCAAATTACATGAATCTGATTCGAGCCCAAAAGCTGCACTCTTTTAAAAGTACTCATTTTAGGGGGCTGGGGATTTAGCTTAAGTGGTACTGCTTCTACCTTGGAAGCAAAAGGACCCGAGTTCAATCTCCAGTACCGCAAAAAAAAAAAAAAAGTTCTCATTGTAGGGGCTGGGGAGTTAGCTCAGTGATTCCAGGGTCTGCCTGGAAAATGGAAGGTCCCAAGTGTGATTCCCTTAGTACCACATACCACAGTGCTGGGCATGGTGACTCATGCCTGTAATCCCAGCACTCAGGAGGCAGAGACAGGAGGATTGCTGTGAGTTTAGGGTCAGCCTACGCTACATGGTAAGCTCAGAGCCCAGGCTGAACTACAAAGTGAGACCGTGTCTCAAAAAACTAAAAAAAGTACTGAGCCAGAGATTTAGCTCAGTGTTTTCAGCGCCTGCCTCACAAGCACAAGGTCCAAGCACAAGGTCCTGAGTTCGATCCCGGGAACCACATACAATGCTGGGCGTGGTGACTCACACCCACCAACAATCAACCAGCAATCAGCACCACATACCACAGTGCCAGGCATGGTGGGTCACGCCTGTCATCCCAGCATGCCTGTCATCCCAGCACTAAGGAGGCAGAGGCAGGAGGATTGCTGAGTTCAAGGCTTGCCTGGGCTACATAGTGAGCTCAGGGCCACCTGAACTACAAAACATAACCCTGTCTCAAAAAAAAAAACCAAAAAACAAAACAAACAAACAAATAAAAACTTTAAAAAGTACTTATTATATTTCCCTAATTCCAAGACTTGCCTTTGAAAACATTTAATGATTCATTATGCAAAGCTACTGAATAACAAAAATGAGTATTTACCTTGTACATGTTCATTAGTTCGGCGGCAGTATATTCCTTGGTCTTGTTCAGAGGTTTGAATTTGATATCTGAAGGACGCTTTGCAGTGTAAGTAAATGGGCCTGATAAAGAATCCAAATCATGGGCACCAATAGCAACCAACGCTCTTTTCCTTAATGGTTAAAAGGGGGGGGGGGGAGGAGGAATAAGAGGAAAACAAATGGAGAGAAAAAGATTTGAATATTCCACATGGAAACTCTTGGTAGATTGTTCTAAATTTTTAAATACTCTCTAAAATAACCCACTGTTATTACACAGTATCTTTAGTCACATATAATCAACAAATACTCAAACCCATTAAAACAGTGAGAAGTTATAAAACTGCTTAAAACATTTCAATAGCTCAAGCAAATTCTCTGCACTCTGCTTTCCCAAATACCACGTTACAGAAAATCTTCAGCGTCAACTTTACCTGCTTTGCCTATATCCTCTCGGCTTCTGGGAAGCATACATGTTTGACTAAATTAGAATAAACTCTCAAACTCCCATTTTGGGGGGCTTTACTCTGTTTTCCTAAATTTTCCCTGACATAGCTATTACTTGGGTAATGAAAAAATTTAATTTTAACAGCTGTGAATTGCATTTAAAATTTCATATGCATCAGTTCAAGAGCTATTTGTTTCCATTCTATGATTTATCTAAAAAGGATTTACGGTAATTTTAGAAATTTATAAGAGCTAGAAAATAAAAGAGAAAGAAATAAAAACATATAAATCAGTCAGGGAGAAAGGGACAAGAAAAAAGGAAAAATATGGAAACAAAGCTTTGGTACATAGGAAGGGGAGGAGGCTTCAGGGGGAATGGGATAAAATTAAATTAAATTTTAAAAAACCAAATCAGGAAATGTTAATACTACATTAAAACCTAAAGGTCTAAGTCATACAAGGGAAGGACACAAACTTGGCGCTAAGCCTTCTAATAGTCAATCCAAAAAGAAACTTGGTTAAAAGTCTCCTTGGTTATGTTAAGACTCCTTCAAATTAGTTTAATGTGTATGTGCACATATATGTGAGTATTCATGTATGACAAAACATGTACTCGTACTACTAAATTCTGCTCCTTGTAGAACTTCAACAGCTATGGCTGGGAACAGAATAGCTGGCAGGTAAAAAGGAAGCGACACTTCAGTGAGCCACACACTCATGGAGGATAACAAATTCACAGCTACATCTATATGAAAGACAAGTATTTGAACAAATTTAGATAAATGAACAATCATGAAATCCACAGTAAGAAAGTAGAGACTGATTATCCCTAGAAAAAGTACCACTTCATCAATGAAAAACAGAGAACATATCATGAAATCAAAAGTTCTTTCTTTGAAAAATCAGAAAAAAACTGATAAAACTAACCACACTAATCAAGGAAGAAGGAAGAGTATGGAATAAAAGAGGTGGCATCACTACAGATACTACAGATGTTGAAAGAATAAGGAAATATCACACATGGCAATACATAACTTAGACACAATGGACATACTGCCAGAAAAACATAAACTTCCCAAGTTCACTAAGGAGACCATTAAGGACTTAGGGACAGGAAATGATTCTAGCATGCAGAGAAATAAGACACGTGCTCTTCTTCCCCTCTGAAAACACTCAGTGTTTTCAAATAAACTACATATAGCAAAGCTTAAACCTGAATTGAGGAAATGCCTCTGACTTTATTTTCATAATAAACTTGCCCAAAATAGGTAATCTCCCTTGGCTGCCTACTAGCTTTAACTTCACAGAAACTTAGCATCTTTTTTTTTATTTATTTGTTTGTTTTTTTGCAGTACCGGGGATCAAATTCGGGGCCCTTCTGCTTCTAAGGTAGGCACGATACAACTCGAGCTAAATCCCCAGCAGTATCTGTTTTTTAAATACAGATAGTAATATATAAGGAAGCTACTATACAGAATGAAAAAGTGGACTGCAAGTATTATTTAGAATCATTTGATCAAATATGCTTCAGGAAAAAGAAAACTTTGGACCTTTAACCAAAATGTGATTTCCTTTTTTTTCTTTTATTTATCTTCCCTTCATGCCTCCCTCCCTCCGGTCATCTGTTTTGTTTTCTTCCTTCCTTCCTCCCTCCCTCCCTCTCTCCTCTCTCCCTCCCTCTGGGGATCAAACTCAAAGTTCCTCTACCACTAAGCTAGATCCCAGCCCTGTTTCAAATTTTGAGACAAAGCCTGCCTAAATTGGCCAAGCCAGCCTCCAACTTATCCTCCTGCCTCAGCCTCCCAAGTAGCTGGGATTACATGGATGCACCACTGCAAAAAACTTGATTTTTATTTTTAAACATTTTTTATCACAGAAGATAATATTTAAGGTTCTTCTATCCTGCCTCTATTCCATCTTACACCCCCAAACATTTCTCCAATCTCTATAGCTTACTAAACTATGATTTTTTTTTTTGAGACAGGGTCTCACTTTGTAGTTCAGGCTAGCGCTGAGCTCACTATGTAGCCCAGGCAAGCCTCGAACTCAGCAATCTGCCTGTCTCTGCCTCCCAGGTGCTGGGATTACAGGCTTCAGCCACCAAGCCTGGCATTTGTGGTATGTGGTACTGATTGCCAGTGGGCATGGTGGCCATGCCCAGTATTGCTGTATGTGGTTACCAGAGATCAAACCAGGGACCTTGTGCAGTCAAGGCAGGCACATGTGAGGAGTAGACCCTGCTGGAGGAGACTTTTCAGGCCTGGAGATCTGCACTGGGTGCTGCACCAACTAGCAGTTGCGAGATCTGCACTATACCAAACAGTGCTGCCCAGCTCCCAAGATGATCTGCGACCTCTGGATCGCTGCATTGGGATGCCTGACTGAGAAGGTAAACGACTTCTGACTTGGACCCCTGACCTCTGTTCCTCAAGCTGGCAACATGTTGTTTTCCTTCCTGTTCCTGTGTAGGTTCAGACTAAATTCGAATAGAGTTAATTAAGTGTGTACTAGTTGACATCCTTCTCCTGTTTGTGTGCTGATTTCCTGGGTGCTTTGTTCCTGTTTTTCTTCCCCTATAAGATAAAATGTAACCATTTTTGAGGCCATGTTGGCCCTCTGAAAAAGTATAAATACAACCTGCTCAATAAACGGGTGCCTGCTCAGTACTGACTGAGAGGTCCTCCCGAGCCCATTTTCCTGTCTTCTTCTCTTTTCTTAATCCGCGCCCCTCGACCTCACAACCCTGCTGTTTTGTCCGGCTGGCTCTGGCAGGTGCATGGTGCTGGAACCACTGAGCTAACTCTTCAGCCCTAAACTGATTATTAAGAAATAAAAATTTGCTTTTCTATTTAAGATAACTGTTATACCTTTAGATCAACAAGAGATACAGGACCAACACAAAGAAACTTGAAATGTTGCCTATAATCTGAGGTTCCTCATCAGTAAACATAGTTACAATGTTTGAAATATTACATGGGCATGTTGGCTCAGGTCATTAATCCCAGCACTCAGGAGGCTGAGGCAGGAAGATCTCCACAAGTTCAAGTCGAGCCTGAGCTATATAGTGAGTTTAAGGCTGACCTGAACTATAGAGTGAGACTTGAAAAAAAAATTTTTTAAATACTTTAATTCAAAAACTCCCATTTTTCTTTGACTTTTAGAGCTTTGAGAATTACAGGTTTAAAGTTTACTGCACTAGAGAGCTGTATAAAAAATGAAGCAATGAAAGATAGAATAAGTAAAATTTAGTCATTTAAATTCAACTTTATTTTCTTATGCATGTATACAAAACCAAGTTTTATCTATCAGTTTTTAATTACATTCATTTGAAAAATAAGATCAAGATGGGCCACAGGGTTAGCTCAGTGATTCTGGCGCCTGCCTCTCAAGCGCAAGGTCCTGAGTTCGATCCCCGGTAACCACATATAATGCTGGGCGTAGAGACTCACGCCTGTAATCCCAGCACTCGGGAGGCAGAGACAAGAGGATTGCTGAATTCACAGCAGTTTGCCTGGGCTCCATAGAGAGCTCAGAGACAGCCTGAACTACAAAGCAAGACCCTGTCTCAAAAAAAAAAAAAAAAAGATCAAGACAAAATTTGTTTCCATTTTTAAGGTGCTAGTTCATATTTCAAATTATCATGGTTTAGTATAATTATTAATAATAATTTGAACAAAGTAAAGAAAAAAATGTCCAAGAAGAGTTAATTCCTCTTGATACAACATTCAAACTATACAGGCTCTCCACATATCCACCAGCTTTAAACAGTAACAAAGAAGCTGGGCATAACAATGCACACCTGTAAACCCCAGCTCACTCATAATCCTGACACTCTGGAAGGCTGAACCATGAGGCTAGAAAGTTCAAGCACAGCCACACCAACTTACCAAGATCCTGTCCTGTAATAAAACACAAAAAAGGGCTGAGATGTAGCGCCATGTGAAGGCCTAGGCTTAATCCCCAGCAGCAGGAAGAAAAAAAAGTAACAAGTATGTCTGGTAAAGTAAAGGTAAACTGTCACATAAGGTACTATTAGTTTATAAATACTTAGAAAAAAATCCTGCAGAAGAGGAATTAAGAGAGATGGACTGAAGGAAGGCACAAGAGGCAAGGAGGAGAAGGGAAACGGGAGAGGAAGGAGGGACAGAGGCGAAGGCGAAGGCGAGGAGGAAAAACCACAAACCTGCAAATGTTCTGGTGTAGTTTCTCCTGAAGTTCAATGAAGCTGTCGTATCGATCCTTGTTGAACTTTATGTTCCGGAGAACTGCGGCTACTGCAAAAGGGCGCACTTTAGCTGTCTGAAATTCATAATTCCATAGGGACAGTAAATAGTAAGTCTTTTTCTTCGTAATAATATCTTATAATAGAAAAGTAGCTACACTCATAGAAGTGTCAATTTTTTATTTAAATAAATATATTTATTTAAGCAACAAATACATTTCAGTAAGATTTGTGAAAAAATAAACTGAGACAAAAATTAATCTTTAAATAATTTCCTCGTAGCTCTTATTTTTCCCAAAATAATCCTCACAAACTTTATCTTGAAAAAATTTCTGAGACAGTTCGCCTTAAACAATTATATCTCCAATATGTTCCTTTTACTTATTTACTTTATTTTTGCAGTGCTGGACTCTGAACTCAGGGCTTCAAATTGGTTAAAACAAGTCTTCTACTACTGAGTTACATCCCCAGACCGTACTTTTAAAAAGTATTTGGATAGTTTCCCAAATGTTTTATATAGAACAGCTATTTTTTTTTTCTTTTCATCTTGGTAGTAAATTAAAAACTTTTTACGGGCCAGAGGCTAAAAACACATCTATTTCAGTAATTAATCAACTGCCAAAAAAATTACAATTGATAAAAGTGTCAGCTTCATCCCTTTTTTCCTCTCTACCTTACAGATGTATACATAAAAGAATATATTTTGCGTTTTAATTTTTTATTGGTACATTTTAGACACACATAAAACATTCACTATAGGGAATTCGTGCCTGTACCTGATATATCTTGCTTCTTTCTTTCCCATCCCCCTCCCTCCCTTTACCCTTTCTTCTCCTTATTTACAAAAGCTTTGTTTCCATTACATAAAAGAAATGTTTTAAAAGGGAAAACAAGAATTCATCTTTATTACCTCTTCTGTGACAATCAACTTTTGTATTTCTCCACTGGGCATTACCCGTTTATATACTGGAGCTTTTATCCTAAAGTGATATTAGAACAAAGTTACTCATAATTAACCAAAACACTTGATAAGTTAATGACATTCTGTTTGTAAATCGTGTAGAAAAAAGTCAATGGAATTACAGTAATGGGCTGAATTATGGAATATCAAATTTGGAATGATTTCTTTAAAATAAACTTTGATATTTAAAGTTGTTAAAAAAACTGAGAAAAAAAAAGTTCATAGTAAACAATTGCCTATCTCTGGAGTCCCAGCAAAGGCTACAAAATCATCAACAGAGCATTGTTCAAGGGGGTGAATTCAATACTTTTTTTGCAAGGGAATAAAAAGAACTACACTTGTTAAAAATCTAGACTTCCTGGTCCCACCTACTGAATCAGAAAGTCAAGACTTGAGTCACTGATGCATTCGGAAAGCATCTCTGTGCAATTCACATGGCCAGAGGTTAGAAACTACTATTTTACGACTGTGTTTCTCAAGCTGCCGTGCATATACAGTCAGCTGAGGAATCGCTTAAGCTTCAGATCCTGACATGGTGAGTAAGAAACAGAGCCTGAGAGTCTGCATTTCTCCTCTCCTTTTTTAGAACCAGTCCTGGGAACTGAACCCAGGGCTGTCCTACCACTGAGCCATATGCCCAATCCTTTTTATTTTGAGACAGGTCTCCCTAAGTTGTCCAGGCAGGTATTTCATACTTGTGATTCTCCTGCCTCACCTTCTCAGTGCTGGGATTACAGGCACTGGTCACCGTACCTGGCAATTCAGCAGCCAGACACGCTTCTGTGTGTAATCCCAGCACTCAGGAGGCTGAGGCCGAAGGAATGCCATGAGTTAAGAGGCCAGTTTGGGCCCCACTGTGGGTTCTAGCACAGGCTGAACTACATGAAGAGACCATTTCTCAAACAAACATCACGAAACATGCCTATTAAAGAAAGAGATTCTGGTCAGGCACGTGTAGGAAACACACTCTAAAAGGGTATCAGTGACCCTAAAGTACAAGCATCCAAATCATGAACAGAACCAACTGGGTCAACCCTCAAATTGTAACTACTTTAACCAAATGCCCAACTGTATTAGTCATCTGAAGCTTTCTTAAGTTCAGAATCTAACCCAACACAGAGACCTCTTTCAAATAACCAGATAATCCTTTTCAAATAACCAGATAATAGAATCAAAACCAAAAGTAACTATTTTTTTAATAGCAAAACACTTATTGGTGCTCTTTAGGGATATATAATGATCACATTCATTGTAGGGAATTAGCCCCTGTACATGGTACATCCTGCCTCTTTTTTTAAAAATAACTGTTATTGATAGCTATTTTCTTCCAACTTTCTTATTTTATAAGGTTACTGTTTTCTTTTTTATAGTACCGGGAATCGAACTCAGGCCCTTGTGCTTCCAAGGCAGGTATGGTACCACTTGAGCTAAGTCCCTGGCACAAGGTTACTGCATTTTATATTAATGGAAGAGGCCTTAAAAACCTTCCTCAGAGATTAAGAGACTGAACTACAGAAGCCAATTAATATGGCCAAGATTATACAACTATCGTAAATTTTCTAGTCAGGATGCTCTTCACCGAGTACCTCCTTCCTTTTCCTCCTGACCTTTAGCAAATCCAAGGAACTACACATTCCAGTAAGATTACAAAGGGAAATCACACGATCCTGCCAACAATTTTTTATGCAATAAAAATTCATCAATGGGGGCTGGAGGGTTAGCTCAGTGGTTCCGGCACCTGCCTCACAAGGGCAAGCACAAGGTCCTGAGTTCGATCCCTGGTAACCACAAACAATACTGGGTGTGGTGACTCACACACCCACCAACCATCAATAGCACATACCACAGTGCTGGGCGGGGTGGCTCACACCTGTAATCCCAGCACTCAGGAGGCAGAGACAGGAGGATTGCTGAGTTCCAGGCTTGCATGGGCTACATAGTGAGCTCAGAGCCAGCCTGAACTACAAAGCGAGACCCTGTCTCAAAAAAAAAAAATTCATCAATGCCTTTTTTTTTTTTTTCTGGTGGTACTGGGGATTAAACTTGGGCCCTTGTGCTTCCAACATAGGTATGGTACCACTTGAGCTAAATCCCCAGCACCACCAATGCCTATTTTTAAAATGCATTCTCAAACCAGGTGTGGCAACTCACACCTGAAATCCCAGCACTTGGGAGGCAGAGGCAGGAGGACTGCTGAGTTTAAGACCTGCCTGAGCTACATAGTGAGCTCAGGGCCAGACTAAACTACAAAGCAAGACCCCTTCTCAAAAAAATAAATAAAATGCATTCCCAAAATGCAAGGGTCGGGGCTGGAGGGTTAGCTCAGTGGTTCCGGCGCCTGCCTCACAAGCGCAAGGTCCTGAGTTCGATCCCCAGTAACCACATACAATGCTGGGCGTGGAGACTCACGCCCACCAACAATCAACACCGCATACCACAATGCTGGGCATGGTGGCTCATGCCTGTAATCCCAACACTCGGGAGGCAGAGACAAGAGGATTGCTGAGTTCGCGGCGGCTTGCCTGGGCTCCATAGTGAGCTCAGAGCCAGCCTGAACTACAAAGCGAGATCCTGTCTCAAAAAAAAAGAAAAAAAATGCAAGGGTCAATACTCAGGCAAATTTCAAATGGCTACCATCCACCAGAGTATTGTCCTCCTGACATCCCCCATGGCTGACTTAAACTGTGTATGTGTAAAAATGTGAACATATTTGTTCACAGTACTTACAGGGCAAGAAAAAAAAGAGGCCCAACTCTGTCAAGTACTTAATAAACACATTTCCTCACCTTTCTTTGAAGACTTGAAGTCCTCGAACCAACCCTTCTAGACACAGGAGGTCATATCTATTGGCAGGAACGTCGATTTTATAAAGAACAACATTTGAGGCTCCCTCTGCCTTTACATTACCTTGTTCCTTACTTATTATTTCCTTCTCAGAAGTCTAAAACAAGTCAAAAAGAATAACAAAAAGTTATTAACAACTCGTTCTCTAATACAACTACCACATTATAAACTTTTGAGCAAAAAACCCCATGAAAATATTAAGTACTATCGTAGACAGAAAGACTATTACTCAATTTGTACATTGAGCATCCTCAGCTATTACAGAACAGCACAAATATATCTAAGGAAAGGGTCAGTGAACAGTGACCCACTGTCCACATTGCAGCTGATAGCGGTTTTTACAAATAAAGTTTTATTAAAAAACAGATCTGTTCACTTACATTATCTGATGCTACACACTGCAACAGATAAATTATAACAGAGACAACAGAACCTATGAAGCCTAAAATTATGACTGGGACTTTATAGAGAAGGCTTGCTCACTTCCATCCAAAAGAAAGTGAAGCCACCACCAAAAACAGAGATGACAAAAATGTCAGCGAGCTGGAGATGAACGACCAAACAGAGGAAACGGAACTTCTTCTAGGATATTGGTTCCAAAACCTAAATCCTACAAATGCCCAAGCCTAGCAAAACCAGGAAGATGTGAGTAAAAAATAAAAGGAAACAAAAAAATGCAAAGACATTACCAAACGCTGTGGTGAAAATCAGAAGGGCTAACATAAAATAGGAAGTAATCTAGAAGGAGATAAAGGCACAGAGTAGCAGAACAAAGGCAACTGAAAGGAAGAAAAGAGAAAAGTGTATCTAGGATAGTATTTTTTTTTTTTTTGAGACAAGGTTTTGCTTTGTAGTTCACGCTGGCCCTGAGCTCAATATGTAGGCCAGACAAGCCTCGAACTCACAGCAGTTCTCCTGCCTCTGCCTCGCGAGTGCTGGGATTACAGCCATGAGCCAGAGGATAGTAATTTTTTTTTTTTGAGACAGGGCCTCGCTTTGTAGTTCAGCCTGGCCCTGAGCTCACTATGTAGCCCAGGCAAGCCTCGAACTCAGCAATCCTCCTGTCTCTGCCTCCCAAGTGCTGGGATTACAGGCGTAAGCCACCATGCCCAGCAGAGGATAGTAATTTTTAAAATGACAAAGCTTAGAATATCTTAATCACCACAGTACAGCAGAAAGTAGTTTTTTCAAAGATAACCACTGCTGGTAATTCAAATTTTATTCCATTTGCTATACCATGAAACTGTAGATATATATAAATTTTCAGTCAAAATCTTTGTTATATTCCAACTGTTATAGTTACCCTTCATTTAGAAATGGCACTTAACCAGCATTCTTACTATTTCCACCACCAATAACCCAAAATATCTTCAAAGCAGAGGAAATGAAAGAGAAGAAGGAAAGGAAGAGAGAGACGGAGGGAAGGGACATGGGGGGAGATGAAAGGGCATGGGAGAAGGAAAGAGGAGGAGCATGAGGGAGAGGAAGAGAAAGAATTAGAATTTAAATACTGTTCTAGAAAAGAAGTAGTGAAATTATTGTTTTTAGTGAAGAAAGCTGACTCAACTCATATGAATGACAGATTTCGGGAGGGATTTATAAAAAAGAAGATAACATGGTAACCAGGGAAAGAAGGCATCCAAACAAAACACCTAATTTGTTTACAAAATAAAACAGGAAAACCACACACAGTAACTTATATCTGTCATTTTCAATATCTGAATTCATATTTAAAAAAACCTATACATTCTATCTGACAAAAATCTTATAGAAATCAAAGACCACATAAATTTCAGAGCCAGAGGGATCTACAAAAACCATGTAATCAAACTGCCCTGTTTTACAAATGAAAAGGAGGCCCAGAGTCACTAAATATAAGACCAGGAAGGCAAAAGTAATTCTCCCCAGAAAACAGAAATTAACATAGCCTGAAAATGATTCATCTCTGTCTAGTTAAAAGAGTATAAACCCGTGAAAAGCAAACTTATACACAGAATAGCTAAATGATAAACAAATATCTAATACATACAATTTCATCAAGTTCCAGACCAAATTCAAAACACAGTTCATCAACTTCTTCATCAGCTAGGGAAAAATAAAAACAAAAACTGTTAGTTTTAATCTGTTCAGCAAAAATGCATACTATACATCGATCTTATTATTAATTACCTTACATGAACCATACCAAATTTTGGGCATCAGACATCACCATTTAAAAACAAAGGAAACTCTTGCCAAAACAATTTAAAAAGAAAAACAAAACTATTAGTAGGACAAGGATCCTAATATCAACAATAGGATCAGGTTACCAGTGCTGAGAAGTTCGCACAGACTTCAGGGAAAAAAAAAAAAAAACCTGTTAGGTAGAGATCAAATAATAGAGATCAAATAAAGTAGGCTCCAATTAACAGATGCTATAAAAAGGAAATGTCACCTAAATCCTTTTACTTAAAATTCTTTGGGGCCACCCAACACTTGGCTTTAGAACCACGCCATGAGAGGTTTGAGTTCTGACTATCCCACTTATTATTTTTCTGAGAGCTTGGTACCTTTTGTGCCTAATGAAGATGCAGGTGAGCCTGTGGAAGAAACTAAGACAGGTAGTGAAAAGCAGGAAAAAGGCAGTCTTTGTTACGCAGAAGGGTTAAGTTTACCGCCATTATCACCTGCAGAGGACTGCAGAAAATGTACTTAATCAAAAGGGTGATATAAGTAAGTTTTCCAATCAGTGTGCAAAGTACAGCCTGGCTCTTGGGCTTATGTAAGAAGAGATAAACTGAAGGAAGGGTTGCCAAACAAAAGGAGCCAAGATGCGGATGATCTCAAAAATGTTCAGACTCCAGATATGTCAATGTTAAAATTAAGAAATAAGTTATGAGCAAAGACCAAATCCAAGGCACAAGACAGAATCAAGGGTAAGACTGAAAAATCTTATGTCAGATCAAAATCACAACTCAAACAAAAGGTACAATAAAGTTATTAAATCTTTGTCTACCAAATCCAATTAATCACACAATAAAAAGTTAAGAGAGCTATATAAGCAGATGCGCAAAGTAAAGAAACAACTTCTTTCCCAGATCAGTGGCAGGGTGGTATTTGACTAATGAAATAGAAGCCAGTAAAATCCACTGAAGATACACAAAAGACACAGGCAGAAACACTGCCAGCTTGCACAGAAAGGGGCAAAAAACTGACAAAATAAGGTCTTTGGACACCACCCCCCAAATCTCCCAGGAAGAAGTAGACGAGAAAGCTAATCAGCTGTGAAGCACAGGCTTTCTCAGGATTCCTCTCCGGGTGGAACCAAGAGCCTACAGGGCATAGAGTCATGGAGAATTAGCCTGAGCTTTGAGACCTAATTAAGAACATCCAGCATTTGCCATTCAGTCCTGGAACTGCCATGGACCAGTGACTCCTTGGGATCTTCTACTTCCTCTCTTTCTAGAGGAATGTCGACAGGAGTTATCCTTCATCTACCCAACATGGATGAGGCAGCTACCCCATTCCTGAGCCTCTTAGGTGGAGTTAGATGGATTTGAGTTGCTGCTGCTCAGGGAACTATGGAAGAGCCGCACCCACCTCAGGACCTGATTCAGATGATGAGACTCTGGATGTTGAGCTGCCACGGGAAAGGGGTGACACTTCAAGGGATGAGTATATTTTACATTTATGAGAACAAAAATCACTGAGGACCCAAGGGAGGACTGGACCCATCAGCCTCCACGGTAGCCTCTGTATAATATCTTACTTCTATATCCTCTCCTTCCACACAACGTCAAAATTGGTCTGTGCGAGCAATAGGAAAAGAATAATAGGACCAGAGATTTAGCTCAGTGGTTCCGGCGCCTGCATCCCAAGCGCAAGGCCCTGAGTTCGATCCTAGTAACCACATACAATGCTGGGAGTGGTGACTCATGCCCACCAGCCATCGATACCACATACCACAGTACCAGGCTTGGTGGCTCACGCCTATAATCCCAGCACACAGGAGGCAGAGGCAGGAGGACTGCTGAGTTCCAGGCTTGCCTGGGCTACACAGTGAGCTGAGGGCCAGCTTCAACTACAAAGCAAGACCCTGTCTCAAAAAAAAAAAGAATATACCATCTATGAGAAAGTGTTAAAAACCGATGCTTACGTTTAACTGAAGCTTTCCCATCTACCTACTTCCTCAGACCTCTTACTTGGGGCCAAATAAAATAGCACTTTGTAAGCAATCCTATGGAAAAGCCAAGATGAAAGGACTTTAAAGCTCTGATCAAAAATCAGAAAGGAACCAGGCTTGCGGCAACCACTTAAACGGAAGCACATCTTCCACCCTGAAACGCCTTGAGATGACCACAGATCGGGCTGACTGCTTGATCACAACCTGAGGAAAGGTCTAGAACCAGAACCATCACTTCCCGATATCTGACAATCAGGAACTACATGGGAGGCTAGGTGCAGGCTGTCATCTCATCACATGGAGGCTAAGGCAGGGAGGCAGTTCCAAGGCCAGCCTGGACTACACAGTGGCATTCTATCCTGCCAGTCTATCCTCTAAAAAAGACAAGAAACTACACAAGATAATAAATGACTGTAGTTCTAAGATACTAAAATGTGGGGTTAATTCGTTATGCAGTAATCGGCAATTAAAGGTTTATTAGACAACTATATAGATCAAAATATATTTTATCTGAATTATTCAGCTTTATTCCATTCAGCTATATTTTATGTGTTTGGATGCACAGAAAAACCAAGAATAAAATGTTTAATAATTTCTTCAACAAAACAACATCTTATCTCAGGGGTTTATATGATAAGCTCAGATGGCTCTAGCAGTATTGCCAATCATTACACCAAGTCATGACAGGGCCAGAATCAAGGGAGTGACAATACACCCATTCAAATGAAAATGAGTGCCAAAGGAGGCCATTTGAGAAGAAAGGCAGTAAAAAGGTAGAATAACAAACCTGCTCCAAAGGAAGCAGAAGAATCAAATAATCATAAAAAACAGCCAGAGATGAATTCCCCTGATGAGAGAAGCTGTGAAAGGAATGATGGCGAGTGAAAAAAGTAAGACAATTTCAGGTAAACAGAAAGTGATCCTTGGAGGGACTAAAGAAAGAGGATGGGGATGGGGATAGCATGAGTGAGACACTATCTGAAAATAAGAAAACGAGAGGAAAAAGGAAAATGGATCCAACTGCTTTGCTTAACAGAATTTTCCAGCTGACCTTAACTCAACTGACACTGAAGTTTCTAGAAAGAATACGGTCGGGACCAAAGAATCTTCATTTTATGTTACCCCTATCCGATGTTTTAGCTGTAAACAAACATTGGACTTTGTGATATATATATATTCTGTAAAAATAACTTGCGACTACTTGCTAATTGTGTGAGGTTTCCTAAAAACCCCCAGGCAAATCAGTAAGGTTGCTGAACTGGTTGCCAAGTACAACGATTTCCTGAAGAGCTTAGGGGGACAGAGCTCACATAATTAACTGGTGAGCTAATCAGTAGGGCTGTTCCCACCAAGGATTTCCTTTGTTAGCCCTCCCACAAGATGACTGTATTTCCTAGTCCCCCTCTTCCAATGACCACCTGATAAGTATGATAAATCAAACTGTTGGCCAATTACTAGAAGGTTTAGGCCCCCCTCCCGTGTGTAACCTAAAATGCCCTTAAAAGGAGCCAGTAGCCATTCTCCGGGGTCTCCAACCCAATATTGGTAGACCCACTGAATGCTGTGCTAATAAAAGTGCCCTTGTTCGTTACATGCGTGTGTTTGTCTTCATCGGGATAGCACGATCCAGGCATTACAAATACAATAGAAACTGATGATGAAACTGGGTACAGTGGTGCTATCCCAGCTACTCAGGAGAATGAAAAGCTATACCCAGTCTGGGCAATTTAGCAACACCATCTGAAAGTAAAAAATAAAAGGGCTGCAGGTGTTGCAAATGACTTGGGCTCAATCTCCATTCCTGTGAAAGATACTGAGGAGTATTACTTCCAACTACCCTGAAGTACATCTCTGTAACATCAGTTTTTCTGATTGAAATTCTCAAAAGATCAATAGCTAAACATACACCCTCTACAGAAAATTAGTAAGACCTGGTGCCCCACTCCTATAATCCTAACACCTGACAGGCTGAAGCAGAAGGACCACAAGAGCCTAGTCTATGATACACAGTGAGTTCAAGCCCAACTTCAAACATAGCGAGCTGCTATCAAAAAAACGAACAGGGCTGGAGATTTACCTCAAGTGGTATTGCGCCAACCTTCTACGCACAAGGGCCATTATTCGATATCCGGTACCAGAAAATAAAAATCCTCAAGCTTATGTGACCACTCGTAATGTTAAAAAAAAAAAAAAAAAACGAGGAAGCTGTTAAAACATCAGTTGATAAATAGTACAAAGCTATGAAAGCTACAAAGCTCACTTCTTAAAATTTTGAATCAGTTCTTACTTTCCTAACTGGAAAAGTAAGGCCTGGAAACTGGTTCTAGGTGGTTTTAAACAAGCATTTGCCATCCATTACCTTGTGTCATTCAAATCCCACTACTGAAACTATGGTTTAGAAGGGTAAGGGAGCTGGGGATTTAACTCAAGTGGTACCGCACCAACCTTGGATCACAAGGACCCTGGTTCGATCCCCAGTACCACACACACACAAAAGTATATATATAAATATATATATATATATATATATATCACACATTTGTATATATATATTTTATATATATATACAAATGTATATTTATATATTATATTGTATATATTATATAATATTATATATATATATGTAAGAAATAAAATGAACACAAAAAGTGGATTAAGGAATTGGAGCCAAGGTGGTTTTGTAAAGAAAAGGCAACTTTCAAAAGAAAAAGGAATTGGAGCCAAGTTCAAAGGGAAAGGAGGCTTTATCTTCACTTTTAAGATTTAGGATGAAGAATGACACTTTGACAAGAGGTGATATCTGAAAGAAAAGCCTTAGAAAGTTTCTTTTAAAGCTAAGATTATCTTCACTGTAACAATAATATCTTACTCTGGGAAGCTGTATCTGTTATTAAATTGATAAGTAATTTGCTATCTTAATAGCTAGTAGCAAAAAACAGCTCTCACAGGTTATTTGCTATAGCCTTTATTCAAACTTATCACCAAGAGGTGGAGCAGATGTCATTATAACTGCTCCATCTGTAGGGCCAACGACAACTTACTATTTCCTTTTTTTTTTTTCATTCAATAGTTATCATTTTAGAACTGAGAAAGAGACCAAACTAAAAATGAAGAGAAAGGCCGGGCGTGGTATCTCACACCTGTAATCCCAGCACTCAGGAGGCAGAGACAGGAGGATTGCTGAGTTCAAGGCTTGCCTGGGCTACATAGTGAGCTCAGGGCCAGCCTAAACTACAAAGCGAGACCCTGTCTCAAAAAAAAAAAAAAAAAAGAAGAGAAGGACTACGGAGTAGACTCATCTTCAGGTTTCAACTTAGTGTTACCAATCCTAGCAAACAGTGGGGTTTTTTTGTTTGTTTTTGAGACAGGGTCTCACTTTGTAGTTCAGGCTGGCCCTGAGCTCACTATGTAGCCCAGGCAAGCCTCGAACTCATAGCAATCCTGCCTCTGCCTCCCAAGTGCTGGGATTCGGGGTGTGAGTCACCACACCTGGCATTGTGAAATGTTGTACCTAGGATCGAACTCGGGATCTTGCGCTTGCTAGACAGACGCCAGAACCACTGAGCTAAATCCCCCACCCTCAGCAGTGTTCTTAAATCAGGTGTCCCCCCCACCCTGTACCGGGGATCGAACTCAGGACCCCGTGCTTGCTAGGCAGATGCGGTGCCACTGAACTAAAGCACGGCCCAAGCTTTCTTTTCTCGAAAGTTTTTTCTCTCCCTCCGGAATCATTTGTTTACTCTTTGCCTCCTTCAACGGAGTGAAAACGTGGTCCTTTCTGTGACATATGCGCAGCTGCCTTTCCAGGATCTTAGAACGATGCCTGACACGTAACTGGAATTCAGTAAACATTAAATGGTTGACAGACCGAACAGCCCCCCTCCCTCCTGCTCAAATTCCTTCCCTCGCCCCCTGAGTTTCCACAGCGCTCAACTGTCTACACTCGGGATGCACCCCGGAGCATTCTTCCAGTTCTGTATCCCGGTTCCAGTCCTGGAGCTGGCTGCGCAGAAGGCGCTCCACGCTGAATGAATGACGAATGAATGGCCCGGAGCGCCCAGCACAGGGGGTGACGCAACTGTAGCCGCTGCAAACCAGGTTCAGAGAAACCGAGCCACCTCGCTCGTCAGTCATCCAAAGCCAAAACCTGCAGTGCAGGCGGCGTGAATGCTGCCAAGATGGCATTTTGGAAGGCGTCCCAGGCCCACAGCAGAGGCGCGCAGCCCAAGACACCGGGCGGACACTCACTGTAGGTTCGGCCCAGGGCTTTGAAGAGCAGATCTCGCTTCACGCTGACAGTCGGCATGGCGAATAGGCTCCACTGCGCGTGCGCGACCGACAAACCAGGGTTTAGCGACAGAAGAGCGTAGGACCCCGTCTCGCTTCACGGACTGTCTTAAATATAGCCTGTCTGATGGAAACACTCCCTCCCCCCCGATATAGCATATCGTGACAGCAAAGACAAGGAGAATAATGGGTTATGCTGGTAATTTAAAAGCTTAAGGAGTCATATTTAAAACGTTACCTAGAATTTGACAGGCAATAGAATGGATAGACCCTAAAGGCCCGGATGCTGGCGCTAAAATTTGAGGACCCTGTGGGTGGAGTGAAAAAAGGGGTGGGTGTGACGAGCAGTTTCAGCAGAGACAGAGAATATGACCCCCGCTGTGTAAAAGCGGTGGAGCCGCTCCAGGCTTCTTACAAAGAAGCAAGTACAAGTACAAAGGGAAGTGATCTGCTTGGACTTTTGTGTGTTTGTTGGGTTTTATTTTAGTACTGCAGCCAGGGAAATGAAGCCAGAGCCTTCTCACTTAGCTTTATTCCCCTTCGCCTCCGCCCCCTTTTATTTTTACTTGAGACTAAGTCTGGGCACTAATGTTAGGGTTGGCTCGCCAACTAAATGTTACCGGGTTCTGAGGTGCTCGCCTCTCCTTCTGGAATTAGATTCGAGGTTCTTTGCGTCTTGAGCAAAGAATTGAAGGAAAGGAGCAAAAGCAGTTGGCAGTATTCAAGAAAGCAAAAGTGAAGTGAGGGGAAAACGGGCGCTGCAGTGCGATTTGGGGCTCAGTAAAGAGAAAAAGAGTGATAACAAAGATAAGAGCTGTCCTGCTTTTCCTGCGTCAGGAAAATATAGAATAGGCTTCAGGGAAAAAGTAATAGCAGGTTCTTCAAGTATACAAGGTTCTTCAAGCATACACTGAAGTCAGTGTATGCTTATGTACTGTCCAAATCTTGAGGAAACCCGCGCGAGTACCACTACATATGGGTCCTGGTATTATAGACAGCTAATTTGGGTAGAAATACCATAGACAGAGTTAGTCCCTCAAAGGAGCCATTGTCTCCATAGCTGGAAACGAATTTGTTATAGGCCAGGCCTCAAGATAAAGATGGGGTGACTAGGGCCGGAGATTTAGCTCAGTGGTTCCGGCGCCTGCCTCGCAAGCGCAAGGCCCTGAGTTTGATCCGGTAACCACATACAATGCTGGGCATGGTGACTCACGCCCACCAGCAGTCAATACCACATACCACAGTGCCAGGCGTGGTGGCTCAACGCCTGTAATCCCAGCACTCGGGAGGCAGAGACAGGAGGATTGCTGAGTTCCAGGTTTGCTTGGGCTACACAGTGAGTTCAGAACCAGCCTGAACTACAAAGCCAGACCCTGTCTCCAAAAAAAAAAAGATGGGGTGACTAGGCCTACACACCTCTGATGGATGAATAATATGCTATAAACGGCTTTACTTGGTCCAATAAAGTCTAGATAGGCATCAGTCACACACACACACACACACACAGGGGGGGGATCAGGACTCTGATTAATCTCCAAGAAAGGTCCTTGTTTCCATTACCACTAGCTGTGTGGCCTCTTACCCCATTGGATCAACACTACCTAAGCAGCTATCCTTGTAACCTTATTGGTTGATCATAGTCTTGCCCCACATTGCACACACCTCATGATTTTGCATTATAAAACTTCCCCTGGGGCCAAAAATTTAGCTCAGTCGTTCCGTTGCCTGCCTAGCAAGCACAAGGTCCTGCATTTGATCCCTGGTAACCATAGACCACAATGCCGGGTGTGGTGGCTCATGCCAGTCATCCCAGCACTCAGATGGCAGAGGCAGGAGGATTGCTGTGAGTTTGAGGCTTGCCTGGTCTATATAGTGAGTATAGGGCCAGCCTGAACTAGAAGGCGAGACCGCCGTCTCAAAAAAAAAAAAAAAAACCTTCCTCTGTAAACTTGTGTCCAATGGCAACCCACTCAGACCCCTTCCTGTGTCTTAAGAAATATCTCTCTCCTTGACCTCTGTTGTTCCCCAGAATTTGTTTTTCGATTTTGGGAAAACAAAGTTAGTGCATTGAACATCCAGCAGATTGGGAATTATATTATTTCCCCTATATCATTTGGACTCATTAAATTATGAACTAAGTACTGAGAGTCAGTACTTAGATCCCACACCTCCAAACCTGCTGAAGTTCTCTGTCAATGTCCACATCCAGGGCTTTGGGAACAGTTTTGTGCACACAGCTGGGATCTTGTAATGAACAGGTCATGCCTACCACGCCAGCCAGTTTTCCCAAGACCTTCTCTCCTTTCTCACTGACTTCCCAAACTGGGCTCAACTCTTTGATCTTCTTGCCTTAATCTCCCAGAGTACTGGGATGACCTGTACTATCACGGCCAGCCATCCCTCAGTTTTTACTTCATTAATCTCTCTTGCACAAGAACCCATGTATCTTCATGTGAACCTTATAGCAACCCTGTAAGGTAGATGTTATTACAGACCTCTGTCGAGTGCTATGCTGAGCCCTCTACGGAAACTAGCAGAGTCCCTCCTGCTATAGGAGAGATGTAACTCCCAACCTATGTCAAGTTCATGTTCCCTAACAAAGAGTGAGTTTCAAGGAACAATGGAGGTTAAGAGTGGGAAAGATTTATTGAGAAAGAGAGAACACACAAGAGGGGAGTCTGGGTGCTCCAAGGTATAAGGCACACACAAGTGGGAGCCATGGAGTAGGAACCAGGAGAAGCTCCTGAGAGACAGGAGGGATCCTGAATGGGTTGACCCCAAGGTCATCTCTTTGAAAATGATTTATAGGGGAAGTCTAGGTAAATCAATGTGGGTCAAACTAGTCAGCCAATAGGATGACAAGTATAGCTGCTTAGGTAAAGTTGATCCAGTAGGGAAGTGTGACACATAGCAAGGGCATATAGGTGACATCATTAGTTATTTATAACCTTAATCTTGGTAGTCTGTTTTAGTGGGTGGGAAAGGATGGCCCAATCCTCATGAGATAATGGCTTATTGCTATGGAAATCCCAAAAGACTGATACCAATTGCAATATAATCTCAAACTTCTAGTCCTCCTTTAGAGAAATTCATAACTTTGCCCATTGTGACTTAAATTTCAAGGTCTTACCTTCTTCAGGTGGGCCTCTAGCCACAGTTCCGATGTGTCACAGCTTCTGTACTGACTCCTTTGATATTCCGGTCCCTTTTTGACTATACATTAATTTTTTTGGTACTGGGAATCAAACTCAGGGCCTCGCATTTGCCAGGGAAGCACTGCCCCATTTAGCTACATCCCTGGCCCTTTTTGTGAATTTTTGTGTGACTTAGCTGCCTGTGATAAGCAACTGTGAGTATACGGGGTACAGTAGTGGCCCACAAAGATATCAAGCCTAAAACCTGGAACATGTAAATGTTATTTCATAGGGGGCCCAGGTCTTTGCAAAGTGTGGATTTTGAGTTGGGGATACTGTCCTGGAATGTTCAGATGGACTGGCAGCCACAAATCAAGGGTGCCAAGTGCCACCAGAAATAGGAAGAGTCAGAGAGGGATGGGCCCCTAGCCTATAGCACGGTCCTGCACACACTTGGACATTGGCCCACTGAAACCCAAACACAGAATTTGAGCTTGTGGCCTCGAGAACTGTGAAAAAAATAAACTTGTGTATGTGTTTTATTTTATTTTGTTTTTTAAAGAGACAGTCTCGCTCTGTAGTTCATCATGGCCTTGAACTCACTATACAACCAAAGTCTCAAACTCACACAGTCCTCCTGCCTAGGCCTTCCAAGTGCTGGGATTACAGACCCACACAATGTGTCCTTACCTAATAAAGGGGGAGAGTTCAATCCCCAGTACCACAAAAAAAAAAAAAAAAAAAAGAAGAAGAAGAAGAAAAGGAAACAAACTGAGTAGGACTTACCCCTGTGTGTTAAGCAATTTTCACTGCATTAATTTTCCTTCATGGTAAAAAAGTCTGTTGCTAATTACCAACATAAAATATTGGCGACATTTCACGAATAGCAAAGATCCCCAATACTATCTATGGTTTTCTACCCAAACTGGTGCTTAGTACTCAGTTAATGAAGAGAAGACTTCCTGTGAGCTTCTGGTGGGTCTCGGACCACTTCTGCTTTCCCCCACTGCCTTCCTCAACCCATCCGCCTGCCTTTTATCATTACTCATGTTCCATGTGTCTTGTGACTGGCTAAAGTGTTAGAAAATTATAGGGTAAAAGAGAAGAGCAGGGTATGTGCTCACAAGAAACAGCGTTCACTGACAGGAAAAATACTCAGAAAATGCTGAGATGATATTTCACAAAATGTACATAGATGCACTTTTATCTAATTTTAGAGCCAATCTGAAAGCAAGAATGAGTTGGCAGGATTTCCTAAAAGAGAAAACAGAGCTGGATAATAAACATAGAAAAAATTAATTAGAAACTGAGGAAAGACCAGTTCAAATTATAAGGCAATATATTTTTTTTTCTTTTTTGAGATAGGGTCTCGCTTTGTAGTTCAGGCTGGCTCTGAGCTCACTATGTAGTCCAGGCAAACCTTGAACTCAGCAATCCTCCTGTCTCTGCCTCCCGAGTGCTGGGATTACAGGCGTGAGCCACCACGCCCGGCAGGCAATACATTTTTATACCCACCAGATTGATAGAAATTAAAATCTCATGAAATCAGACCTGGGTTGAAATGTGGACAGCTTCTTTGGAAAATGTATCCTTACCTAATAAAGGGGGAGAATGGTTGAACCCAAGAACTCCACAATTACACTCCTAAGAATATTCCCAGAGAAACTCTTTATCTTGGTGCATCAGAAGTTCTAAGCAAGGGCAGGAGAATTAGCTCAGTGGTTCTGGTGCCTGCCTAGCAAGTGCAAGATCCCTGGTTTGATCCCTGGTAGCCACATACAATACCAGGTGTGGTGACTCTTACCCACTGGCAATCAGTACCACACACCACAGTACCAGGTGTGGTGGCTCACACCTATAATCCCAGCCCTTGGGAGGCAGAGGCAGGAGAACTGCTGAGTTTAAGGCTTGCCTGGGCTACGTAGTGACCTCAGAGCCAGCCTGAACTACAAAGCGAGATTCTGTCTAAAACAAAAAAAAAGAAGTTCTAAATAAAAAGGGTCGTGGTTACATTATTTATTTTAACAGAGCCATCTTGTTAGAAGCCCACATTTTCAATTTCACTAACACTGAACAATTATGTTAAATTCACAGTATAAAATACCGTACAGAGGTGAAAAATATACTATAGAGGTATTTATTTTTTGGTAGATCATGCTATTGAGAACAAATTAAATCACAAAAATGCACTAGATGCCATCTGTAAGTATTAAAATCAGGCTAATTGCTCTGTTTCAGAGCTAGAATGTGTCCCACAGGCTCATTTGTTGCAGGGTTTGTCCGCACTTGGACATTGCTGTGAAACGGTGGAAACTAACAGGCAGGCTTCCTGGGAGGCTTCTTCCTTTTCTTTCTTGCTTCCAAACCATAGGGAATGATTTTTCCCTGCCATATGCTTGTGCCACATGATGTGCTGGCACAGGCCTAGAGCAGCACAAAGTGCACTGAACCTCCAAAATTGTGAGTCAAAATAAGTTTTTATCAATTCTTCAAGGTATTTATTATAATAAAGAGAATACACCAACCTGAATTGCAGATTGTTAAGCAAGTATAAATAAGATGGTAAAAGTGTGAAAAGAAACGAGATGATAACCACGAAATAGTTGCATGGATGGAATGGGAGAGACAGAGCTGGGGAGCTGAGGTTCTTCTACCAGGTTCTCCAGAGAAAGATGATCATAGGGGATGCTGGCTGGGTAAATGGAGGTTATACTATGTTGGCCTATGCAGTCCTATAGGCCGAGAAACTCCACAGTCTGCCCAAACTGGATACCCAGGGGCATGTATAAGGTGGTTGAAGGCCTGAGAGCTGGGGAATTAATGGCATATGTCATCTCTGATGGCCTGAGAACCAGGAATCCCGAGGGAAAAGATTATTGTCTTTGTTCAGACAGGCAGAGAGTGAATTTAAACTTTTCACTCATTTTTCTTCTTGTCTAGGCCCTCAGAGTGAATGATGCCCATTCCCATTAGAAAAATCTCTGAGTGCTGGGATTACAGGCATGCGCCACCATGCCATCAATAGTCACTCAACCAGGAGCCTGGTACACACCAGAGTGCACGTGACTCAATGATTGGATTGCTGATTACAATTGTGACAGACTGTTGCACGGATTGGGTCCCCCGTGAACCCTCTGCTTGGCTTCCATGGGCTGGGATCAGATATGAGGGCTCCTTTCTGCCAGCTGAGTACTCCAGGGAAGTGACACAAGCATCAGCAACTACATGCCTAGTCGTTAGCTTCAGGAGTTCTAGATTTCTTGCTCTCCCTTTTTTTTTTTTTTTGCAGTACTGAGGTTTGAACTTGGGCCCTTGTGCATCCAAGATTGGTACCTTGTGCATGGTACCACTTAAGCTAAATCCCCAACCCTTTCTTGCTTTCCTTTTTTAACAATAGACTGTGAGTCCACTGAATGGAGTGGTTCTGCCATTTGAATCTCCCGTGCACATCTCTGTTCTCCTTAGCTTTCACAGTAGCCTTTCACCGTCCTATATACGCCTCCTACAACAGTCTCCCTGAAGGTCCCCCCAGTTCCACTCTTGTTACTTCTCCTCCTTTCCACATAGCTGTACATTACGCTTTATCACTGGAACCTACACGCTTCTTTTGGGACATGAGAACGCGCTTGTGTGTATCTGTGGTTATTTTCTTTGCTCCAACTAGACTGTGAGCCCAGAGGACAGAGCCCTTCCTTCCTCGCCACTGTTGTTCACCCCTCTCTGCTCAGCCTGGCACAGGGAAGCCATTCTCCAAGCAGTCAATGAACCAAGGTGTGTGAATTCTCACAGGCACAGAGACTATGTCTTACATTTCTCTTCTTTCACCAGCACCATGAACAATGCTCAGGTGTCCCATAAATATTTATTCCGTGATAGACTTAGTAGATGAAGAGATGACTGAACTCCCCGGGTTATATAACACTGCACTTGCATCTTCTCTACCTTTTCGGGAGCTCTGTCATTCTAACCCTGATTTCTACAGCTGCAAAACTGGAGCTAATGATTATTTTCTAGGGTCCTTGCAGAATGATACCCAGGCTTGGGAAAGGCTCTCCTCAGTTGTGGGGAGCAGACCTTGCTAGAGAAGACTCTTTTCAGGCCTGGAGATCTGCACTGGGTGCTGCACCAACTAGCAGTTGCAAGATCTGCACTATACCAAACAGTGCTGCCCAGCTCCCAAGATGATCTGTGCCCTTTGGATTGCTGCATTGGGATGCCTGATTAAGAAAGTCATAAACGCCCAGCAGTCGGGAGGCAGAGACAGGAGGATTGCTGAGTTTGAGGCTTGCCTGGGCTACATAGTGAGCTCAGAGCCAGCCTGAGCTACAAAGTGAGACCCTGTCTCAAAAAAAAAAAAAAAAAAAAAAAAAAAAAAAAAAAAAAAAAAAAAAAAAAAAAAAAAAAAA